>CATKHJ010086100.1:0-11249 GCA_949750685.1 Vernicia montana | reverse complement strand
GAAAATAAAATTTTATAATTAATAAAAATTTAATTTAATTTATATATTATTGAATTTCTTTAAATGTGTTGCTAATTCAATATCAAAGTGTGTGTGTATATATATATATAGTTTGCAACTACTAATTTGAAAATTAAATTTATAATTAATAAAAATTAAAATTGACTTATACATTATTGAATTTCCTTAAATGTGTTGTTAATTTAATATCAAAGTGTGTGTATATATAAAAAAGAATCCTTTAAATTGGTTCTAGTTTCGGTTTTTTGGTTCGGACAGTTCGATACGGTTCTCGGTATGGATAACTACTCATTTTCAAAACTGTACCAAAAAAAAATGGGGATGGTTCGATTTGGAGAAAGTCAAACAGTCAACTAATATTTTTCGGTTCTGGATATTTTCGGTACGGTTCGGTATCTCCGAGTCTCGTGCTCAGTTCTAATTTGAAGGATATTTATTGGTGGAATAGTATGAAAAAAGATGTTGCAGAATTTATTTCTAAGTGCCTAACTGCCTAACTTGTCAACAAGTAAAGTTGGAGCATTAGAAGCCTTCTAGATTGTTGCAGCCACTTCCCATTCCCGAGTGAAAGTGGGAAAGGATCACCATGGATTTTGTGACTGGGTTGCCTAAGACTGTTTTAGGGTATGACTCTATATGGGTTATCATGGACCGATTAACCAAATCAACACACTTTATTCTTGTGAAAGTCAATTACTTCCTGGCAAAGTACGCGAGACTATATGTGGAAAAGATAGTTTGCTTACATCGAGTTCTAGTCTCTATTATGTCAGATAGAAGACCTCGGTTCACTTCCAAGTTTTGGAAATCTTTGCAAGACACTTTGGGTACAAGATTAGATTTCAGTATAACATTTCATCCTCAGACATATGGTCAGTCTGAGAGAACGATTCAAACCTTGGAGGATATGTTTCGGATGTGTATACTTGACTTTGGAGGTCATTGGGATTGGCACCTGCCATTAATTGAGTTTTCTTAAAATAACAGTTATCATGCCAGCATTGAAATGACACCTTATGAGGTATGGTAAGAAGTGCAAATCCCCAGTTTGTTGGAAAGAAGTTGGAGAAAGACAACTAGCAGGACCTGACCTGGTCTAAATCACTTCAGAGAAAGTTCCTATAATTCGAAAGCGATTGAAGACTGCCTTTAGCAGGCAGAAGAGTTACGCAGATCCTAGGCGTAAAAATGTTTCTTTTGATGTGGGCGATTTCTTATTCTTAAAGGTTTCTCCTATGAGAAGAGTAATGAGATTTGAAAAGAAAGGGAAGTTAGCACCGAGGTTCATTGGCCCATACATGATTATTGAAAGAGTTGGAGCAGTTGCCTATTGTTTGGACTTGTCATCATATCTTTCTTATGTCCACCCATTGTTTCACATCTCTATGTTGAGGGAGTATATCCCTAATCCTTCTCAGGTGTTACAGCCATAAGAAGTTCATATTTGCGAAAATCTATCTTATTAGGAAGTTCCTGTAGCTATAATAGATTTCCAAATTCGTAGGCTTCGTTCTAAGGAAATTCCTATGGTAAAATTTATGTGGCGTAATCACACCACCGAATAGTGCATTTAGAAAGTAGAAGTTGAGATGAGAAAGAAATACATTTATTTGTTTGGGGCTAGTTGATTTTATTTTGAAATCTAGTGTTTTAAAGCTGTAATGTTTTTATATTTTGATGTTTAATGATTTGATCTATTGTTATCTTTAATAATATGAGTATTATGTTTCATGATTTATTAATGTTATTTTAAATTCGAGGACGAATTTCTCTTAAGGGGAGAGATTGTAATATTATGAATTTTTATTTAAAATTTTTAAAATGATTTTTATTTAATTAATTTCAGAAAATTAAAGTTATTATTATTAATTTTATTTGAATTTTAAATAATAATAATAATAATTATTATTATTATATATATATGAGTGGGTCTGATTAGTCCATTAGGACCAATCATATTTCTGCAATGTTGGGGAACGGGGGAGCACAGATTTTGAGAGAGAGAGAGAGATAGCAGAAGTTTTCCCCACCGGATCGCCACCATCCGACCGCTAACTGATGTCACACGCTGGTCAGGGGGAAAGGCCACCCGCCTATGAGTCATCCAATATAATCTCGCCGCCAGACGTCGCTTGATCGGGTCGCCGGCAGTGAGCTTTCTGAGCTTATTTCGGCCAACTCTGACCTCAGTTCGTGGCAATTCCAGTACGATTAGACTTCTCTCCTCCTAAGCTTTATTTTGGTGCCGCATTTGCTAATTTTGGACTAACTTCAATTTTGGCCAAAATCCGACGAAAAGCTCAGACTGCAGACGCCATCTTCTGGCGAGTAAGGGAAAGTGAACTACGCTTCTGAATTCCTTGCTTTGAGACGAGTCTATTGATACCAGTATTTCCGCTATCTGCCACCGTTGATATTTTCCGGCAACTTTCCAGCAAATCTTCGCTGAGTGTTATTGCATAACAATTAATTGGGATTATTTAAGCTAGATGATTTTGTGTGATTAATTTATATATATTAATTATGGATGATTAATTATTTTTGAGATTGTTAGATATTTATATTATTCCCGATAATTATTAAGGATTGTGGACCCAATATTTATGAGATGATTATATTGTTGATGTTGTTGATTGTGGAGGCTCATATGGCTTATAATTCTTATTCTGATAGTCCGTTGATACTTTATTTTCTATATCGTTTAATACTCGATCACTGGCCTGAACCTGGAGCTGCAGAAGATGGTTCTGGACGATCTAAATAATAAAATATCAAAGGACTATTAGAACAAGAATTATAAGAACCAAAAGATAGACACATCCTAAGACTGCAGAGAAATCTACCGAAAATCTGGCAGAGTTTCCCTTAGAATAGACCTAATCTCCCTGAAACATGGACAATATAACGCAACTCACAATAATCACAAACGCTCCATTTGGGCCTCCACAATAATCCATAATTATCCATATTCATAATCTTACAACTTGAATTTCATGAATTTATAAATAATTTATATAATTTAACAGTCGCCGAAAAATTAATATTTAACTGAAAATAATTGGTTTTTGACTTACTGTAGTGAAATTTGGCGAAACTAATTTCAAAAAACTACTCAGGATGTTAAAAACTAATTTATGAAACACAATTGCCAGAACATCGCCAGAGTCCCCAACGGTCGCCGGTCTACTACGCCAACCATGTGCCACCGCCGGTAGCCAAATCAAATGGGGTTGGTGGCGTTGGGAAGCTAATGAACTCAAGAGTTCAAATATGCTGAAGGTGTTGGTCAACTCGCCGGAAATTGGCTGGGATCTCGTTGGAAAACAGCGAGCTTCTCAGTCTTAGGCAAACCTTAGGTGGCAAGTAAGATATCAAATGAAAGCTACAACCAAGAGGAAACCATAGAAATTGGAATCACTAAATTTGGAGTTCAGATGAGAGATTTATGACTAATTGAAGTTTTTGGCCAACATGGTTATTGGAGCTACTTTGGACAACAATATCTCCTCAACCACTCTTGGATTACAGGAACTTTCTCTGAAGTGATTTGGACCAAGTCAGGTCTTACCAACTGTCTCTCTATCGAATCGAAGCTCTTCGCTTTACTCTATAGTCCTTCACCTCGTTATAGAATTATTGTTCGTTCTCTTACTTCGTTATCACCGAATCTATATAGTCATTTCATTATGCCGAACTCATTCATTTACCTTGTTTCATCATATTTATATGTTTTCTTTACTTCGTCACTAAAATCCTTTACTTCCTTACACTAACTTCATCTTTGTCACACTGCTTGTCTCGTCATCTTATTCACCCATACCTCGAGATGACACCTTTAACATCCCATTACACTTCTCATTAGTCTTGTCTCATTACTGAATAATTAAATCTTATTTGTTGACCATTTATGCTGAACATACACACTGTCTATTACTATATAGAATCAAGCCTATTGTCTCATTCAGTCTTTAAGAATCTCTATAGTTAACTGAAATCTTTGGGTATTACATTTCTCACAAAAATTATGCTTAAAAAAATTCTCTAACCATACAATTTGCAATTAAAATCTCTATCTATAAGTCTTTTTACCCCTCATCATATAATTACTAATCTTAAGCATATCCTCTTATGTATTCCTTAATATTAGAATCGTAACTGATATAAGACTTGTAACTTCCATTTCATTAATCATTCATGAATTCTTTCCGTGATAAAATCAACTCTTAATCTTCAAGAACCTCAATAAACAATTTCATAATCATATTCCTTCATAAAGATTGTAGTTTAACTCATCTTAAGTCTTTCGCAAATAACTACCTCATATATTACATTACCATATGATCATGTTTACCAGCATTTTCATGATTTCAGATATACTCCTCATAATCTAAAAAAAGAATCTTGAACCAATGCACACATTCTTCAATCATATTATAAAATTAGATAAATTATCAATACAAAGATGTCCATTGAATCGATCTTATCATTCCGTCACTCCATTATTAATCATCCTCGCCTTATTTATAACCCTAGGAAAAGAATCAAATTAATAAGCAACCAACACTCTGAACAAGGATATCCTCAATCCTCTTAGGAAGCGCTGAATCCGGGCTACTTCGTCAAGCACAAGGCTGGAGTAAATTCACTCAACCAACTAAACCTCTTCGCATACTCATATATGGTCATCTCTAGAGTCTGTACCAACTCTTCAAATTCCCTGACTCGTGCTTCACTTACATTCTGAGAAAAGGACTCATCTATTACCATCTCTCTAAATTATTCCCATGTGATTTCATCTTCACCTCGAAGCAATTCTAGTTACACTTCTCCTAAACCAGTTCTTTGTATTTCCTCTTACCAAAAAACCAGTAAATTCCATTGCCTTCCTATCAAAATCTGTAATTTATCTTCTATTTCCTCAAGAACTCTTTAGGGTCTTCTTCACCCTTATACTCTGAAGGCTTCAACTTCAAAAATTTCTCAATGACAAAGCAATCCTGGAATGGTTTAAACACCCCATTCATAAGATTTCATAAACTTCACCTCTCATAAAATAATTGTTCAAATACACATCTTAATAACATCTCATTAAATTGAACAACTCATTAAAATGCTATATCCATTGGAATTCTAGCATTCATAACCTCATATTATGTAGTCAAATCAAAGTCAATGCTAATCTCAAAACACAAACATCAATACTCTCTTTATACTATCATAGTCTCCATACATTCACTCATTCAAAAGTCAAAAGGAGGGACACCTCAATCTTAGCCACATAAAACTTTTTCAAGCAAACCATCACGAATGGGAAAAAGAACAAGCTTTATTAATTAATTTATTCCCACTTCGAGAAGTCAAATTCAAACCATTGATAATAGATGAAATCTTATTGACAACCTAAACATGTACATACACATCCATAGTAATCATCATTATAAGCGAGACTAGTTGACAATTATAATATACTTGCACATACCAATACATGAAGAGTAAACCTTAATTCACCTAAAATCTACCATAACATAAGCATACTATAGCATAAAGTTCACATTATTGCATATTCTATCACACACCATAGTAGTTCACTATACTAGCCATTAAAGACCTAACACTCGCTAGATAGATAGTGTACTGGTTGATCAGGCCATTACATTATTATCTAGGTGAGTGTGTACCTTTTGTAGCTCAAGGCAAGTCCACAAACTTATAAAACTATAAGGTAACCCTACTCATACCATCCAACAAGGTGCTTTAGTCACTATTTCCTCAACTACTCTTAGAACACAATTAGCTAAATCTCAAAACATGCCAATGCATAGTGCGTCCACTTGCACTGGTGCTAAGATTGCAAATAAGAGCGCTACCCTTTCGTTAGTACGGCCAATCCCAACTAAAGGAGCTACAACTATATTATCTCAAACATCTTGCGAATAAACGAAACCTTCTATAAAGTCCTTTTTGCCATCATTCTCAAGATCACATGCTATAAGAAAACAACATAAATAAGTCAACTTAAACATTTATTTCCTTGCTCTTCTTTATTTTATGTAACTAACATTGATCAATTCTTACATTCGTCATATTAGATGTTATAAGAGAAGGTGTATTTCATCATACATAAAAGAAATATATCATACATCATATATAATGACATAGCAAGATAATGACAAACACGCTGATACTAAAAGCAAAAGAGACTTAGCAAGACATGTAGGAACCTTATGCTCCACAATTATAGTCCTTAGGAAAATGAACTTAAAGCTTTGATACCAACTTTGTCACTACCCGAATCTAAAGGCACGTGACCAGCATTAGGGCACGGAAAAACTTAAGGTCTCCAGAGCCCGTAGTCAGCCTGACTTGTCTAATCAACAGAAATACTGCAAGAATTTGACTGCAATTATCACATATCAAAGGCTATAGGCCCACCTGCTAAACAGAACATGTGTATAACATCATAATAAAGCCATTCAGGGCTATCATCTCAATAATATCATCATCAATATCATGTTCCTGTTTAGCAACGAATCTCATCATACTACAATACATATAATCAGATACTAAAACAAAAGTATTAATATTGATACAAGTTCAATCTACTGTAATTGCGAAATCTAGAATATATATAATAAAATACATAACAATTAATTAAGGTAAATTCCACTGCCATAGAAGAGAGGCAGGGAAACTCAACAAAATTAACCACTTCTAGGCTCAACTTGCAACCTAGAAAAATAAGGAGACAGGGGTGAGCGCCTCAACTCAGTGAATGATACTAACCAATATACAAATATGGTGCTCTATAATCAGTCTATAAGTAATGCTCATGCATTATGCCATACAGTTAAATAATCACATAGTCATACACTATAGCTCATTAATCACAATCATCATCCATATCATAATCATAATCCTAAGTGGTTTTATATCATCCCAATCTCATCCAACATCCAGAAGTAACATGGAGCACAAATTTAATGAAACACTCACATATATATGCCAGAATGCTCAATTGATATACATAATGCATAATTATATATACATATATACATAAAGTAAATGTAGATGCATGTGAAACAGAAAAATATATTAGAAAGTATCACTCACAACTCTAATGATGAACTCAAACTCGATCACTTGCCTGGACCTAAAGCTGCAGAAGATAGTCATGGACGATCTAAAGAATAAAATATCAAAGGATTATTAGAACAAGAATTATAAGAACCAAACACATCCTAAGACTGCAGAGAAATCTACTGAAAATTTGGTAGAGTTTCCCCTATAATAGGCCTAATCCCCTTAAAACATGGACAACATAATGCAACTCATAATAATCATAAACACGAATCTGGGCCTCCACAATTATTCATACTCATTCATAAACTTATAACTTGAATTTCATGAATTTACAAACAATTTATATAATTTAATGGTCACCGAAAAATTAATATTTAACTGAAAATAATTCATTTCTAATTTACTTGACTGAAATTTGACGAAACTAATTTCGAAAAACTACTCAGGAGGTCGAAAATTAATTTCTGAGACACAATTACCAAAACATAGCCGGGGTCCCCGACGGTCGCCGATTTACTCCGCCAACCATGTGCCGCCGCCAGTATCCAAATCAAATGGGGTTTGTGGCATTGGAAAGCTAATGAACTCAGGAGTTCAAATATGCTGGAGGTGTTGGTCAACTAGCCGGAAATCAGCCGGGATCTCGTCGAAAAGCAGCGAGCTTATCGGCTTTCGATCTCTCTCTCCGGCGAACCTCAGGTGGCTAGTAAGACATCAAATAAAAGGTGTAACTAAGAGAAAATCATAGGAACTAGAATCACTAAATTTGGATTTCATATGAGAGAGTTATGATTGATTGAAGTTTTTGGCTAACATGCACTAGAGCTACTTTGAACAGCAATATCTCCTTAATCGATGACCAGAATCGAGCAAAGCTAGCGTCTATGAACTCTCCTCATGACAGTCTACAAGTTGTTATGGGAGGTGTTGATCACCTCCCTCTAATTTGATCGAGATCGATGACCAAAGTTGCTACCTTTCTTCTTCTCATTCTTCTCCTTTTCTCCTTCCTATCTTTATTGAACGTAACCAGCAGATTTAAAATATGTTGGCTGGTTATGCAGCTATCCTTAGGCTGCCAAGTAGCGGCCTCAGTTTGGTCTTTTTTTTTTTTAATATATGTAAATTTTTAAAAATTTATAAAATATTCATTTTAAGTCCAAAAATTATAAATAAATAGTCAATGAAATCATTGTGTAATATACTTTATTTTGACATATTAAAACTTGAAAAATAATTTCTTTTCAATTTATTAAAAATTATTTGAATATAAATTTAATTTCCAAAAATTCTTAAAAATTATTATTTAATTACTAAGATATATAATTTATTACTATCATATATAATTTTACCAAATATAAATTTTAATAATATCTAAATTTAATTTAATTAAAAATTCAGGGTGTTACATAAGTCATATATGCATATATATTTGTTTGGGTTGGATGAGTAAAAGGCTAGAAAATTACGTCCTCTCAAATTGAAAATTATGTTTTATGATTTTCCTTTTGGAAAATTATCACATTTTAACATTTATTTATTTTTTTCAATTTTCTTGAAAAAAATAAAATTAAATATTAAATAATATTAGATACTAATTATTTACTAGTAATATACTGTTTTTTGTTTAATGTATATTATTTGCTGTGATTTTTTATTTTGTGCAAAATCTATGGCTTGTATAAATAGTAGTACAGACTAATTATATTGTGAAAATATACTAAATTTGTATTAGATACTAATCATTTGCTAGAAGTATGTTATTTTTTGTTTAATGTATACTGTTTGTTGTGAGTTTTTATTTTGTTCGAAATTCATGACTTGTATAAACAGTAGTAGATACTAATTATATTGTGGAAATATATTGAATTTGTATTAGATACTAATTATTTGCTAGAAGTATATTGTTTTTAATTTAATGTATATTGTTTACTGTGACTTTTTATTTGGTTCGAAATCCATGGCTTATATAAACAGTAGTAAATATTAATAACATTGTGGAAGTATACTTAATTTTATTTAATGTATTTCATAAATTAAATGTTAAATAGTATTAGATACTAATTATTTGCTAGAAATATATTATTTTTTGTTTAATGTATATTGTTTGCTGTGACTTTTTATATTGTTCGAAATCTATAACTTGTATAAACAGTAGTAGATACTAATTACATTGTAGAAGTATATTAAATTTGTATTAGATGTGAATTGTATACTAAAAGAATACTAAATTTTATGATAATGTATATTGTTTGTTGTTGGTACTAAAAGAATACTAAATTTTATGATAATGTATATTGTTTGCTGTAATTTGTTCCTTTTTTTTTAATAAGAGATTAGTATTTCTAATTTTATGTTGATTTTTTAAATTTTAAAATTGATATTATATACTTTTGTTTAAAAAAAAATCAAAACTTAACTAATTTGAAAAAATCCAAGAAAATTAAATATATAAATTTATGAGTTGTAAAGCAGAATCAACACAAATTTTGTGATAGGTATACCATCTGACTCATTATACACTTTTTATACTAATCCAATCAACAAATAAAAGAATTGTTGTTTGAAGTTTGGTATTGTAAAATTTATATTTGTTACTGGTTTGAAATGCCATGAATTATTCAAAAATATTATATTCACTAATTTTATTTATTTTGAGAATTCTTTAAAATGTCAAGTAAAATGTAATTTTAAAAGTATTTGATTTTATAAATATGAATTTAATTTTTATATGAAACAAATGATACTGTACAAATTTATAAAAAATCTAATACATAAATTTAGATAAATTATATAGTTTTCAATTAAATATAGGTTAGTAGTAAATTCATTTTGAATTTTCATAAATAAAATTTAATATGATTAAATTAATTTTTAAATTTTAAAAGTATCAGAGCCCTTCTTAAATTAAAATCACAGCTCTTTGTTCCATTTTTTTTTCTCTCTTTTCTTTCCTTCAATTACTGTAACTTCTATAAATTCTTCATGCACACGTTGGAAAATTTATTTGATCATACCATTACAAAGATAAAATCTCCAGAAGAATTTTAAGCTCAACCAGAGCTTCAACGGAGCCCGTACGCGCCTTCACGCGCCGATCAGAGTGACTGCGACTGAGATCACTCGCGTCACGCACTTCACATGCTGCTAGAGGTTGAAGACGACACAGTCAACAGCCACATCATCCACGTCATCCAGTCAGCTTTCGCCACGTGTCACCTGTCAGTGACACGTGTCATACTGCCACATCACCATCATCAGACACGTCGACCAATCCTCATCTGACACATGTCAGTTGTCAGGCCACGTGTCACCTGCCACGTTGTCCAGCTCATCCACGTAGCTCCAATCCTTGGCTGCCATGTGTCACTTGGCAGTGACACGTCACCCGATCCTGATTTGAGATCCGACCCGCTCGCGCTCTGACCCGATCGGTTTCACGCTCAGGTCCGACCCGTTTCCTTTTTGGTTTTGACTTTGATCGAACCGGTTCCTTACACTTTGACCAACCGGTTCGACCTCATCCAGACCGGTTCTGACCAAAATCAGACCGGTTCCTGAAGTTTTTTGGCACCCTGAATCCATTTTTGAGGTCTGTTTTCTCAAAATCAACTTCGAAAATTAATTTTCTTAATTAAATCCAATTTTTTTTGTATTATTGTCTCCAATTTGCTACAACAATGGCTTCTGAAACCTCTCCACATCTTTCTTCTCCTATTGTCCAACCAATTACAACTATTTTTTATGGTACCAATTACGATATATGGTCACAAGAAATGTGTAGCTTTCTTAAAGGCCGTCTTTTATGGCGTTATGTAACCGGTTAACATTCTCAGCCCACAAAAAATACTGGTGAAGATGATACAAAATTTATGGAGAGACAAGAGCAGTGGGATAGTAAAAATCATCAAATATTGACCTGGTTCCGCAACACTTGTCTTCCAGGAATTAAAAGCGAATTTCGTCGCTTTAACACTGCTTGTGAGGTTTGGGATTTTCTAAAAACACGATATTCTGTTTCTGATGATGTGCATCAATTCCAGCTTTATCGTCGCCTATATCGGCTTCAGCAGCAATCAAATCAGACAATTCATAATTATGTCTCTGAACTACAAACCATCTGGGATCAATTATCCACTTGTGATCCT
>CATKHJ010086095.1:0-16156 GCA_949750685.1 Vernicia montana | reverse complement strand
TTTTCTGATATTGAAAGGCCACTTGAGCAATTTGTTCATTAATCTCTTAATAGTCGAAATCTGTTTGAATTATAAACACAAAAGATAATAGAAAAAGCAAAAAAATAAGTAGAAAAAACTTTTTACTGATAATAGGCTCTTAAGTTGTCAAAATTCCATATTCGTAGTATGATCTTTCCCTGGCGATCTGTTAATTTATAGGCTCCTAATCCTACCGCATTGGTGATCTCATATGGTTAGCGTGGGGATTTTCTTCATTTTTAGGAAGGTCAGGGAATAAGTTGAGGCCTAGGCTCTCGCCCCCGTTCTCTGAATCCATGAATATTTGTTGGACAATTTAAATTGAATTTTTAAGGTGGTGTTACACGCTCACCGCACCAATTGATGTGCTTATAAAATATTCCGATCTTCTAGCACACATGTAGGCAATCTTCCGTTCCTGCAAGATAACAGGTTAGAGGGTCCAAGCGATGTGCCTAGGGGACCACTCCGATACTTAAGTTAGAAAAGATAGAGATTAATAAACTTTACTCTAGAGAAGTGTTTAGAATTGTGTTACCCATTTAATGGAGAAAAGAGCTCTATTTATAATGGAGTGTCCAAGGTGCCGAATTCTTCTTGGAGTCAGATTATTTCTTTTCAGTATTGTATATGGAGATGAATTGCAATTTCATAGTCATATATGGACTGCTTGGGCGAGCCTCTGGTTCGCCTAGGGTGACTAGTTTATATTAGGATGTAACACAAATGTTTATGATTTGAAAAAATTGAGAAAAAAAATAATGTTGTGAAATTTTCATGGTTGTCAAAATCGGACTGGCTTGATCGATTCAATCGAAAAAATCAGAAACTAATCCCTAGTTTAGTCCAATTTAGACTATAAAATTGGTCTAGTTAAGAATTGGAGAAAACCCGATGACCTAGTCCGGGTTTTTCGAGTCATGTCCATAAAAAAAATAAAACAAAAAATCAAATTTTAAATAAATATTAGAGGATTATGACCTCGTAAAGCGGTGAAGTTAACAATTTTGATGATCGACTAGTTGATGATGTTGACTTTGATGGCGATGTTGGTATGAAGGAGTCGGCCTCCGCGTTTGGTAAAAGTTGGGGTGGAAATGGAGAGAAATAAAGAGAGTAAAGATACAAAATTGGGCAGAGCCCGAATTTCAAACTCAACTCAACCCATGAAAAATTACGGAAAAGGTAATTTGGGGAATACATATGCTAAAAGGATAGTTTTGTAATTTCATTCACTACACCTCGTGTCTAGTAAGATGGGGAATACAGCTGCGGCTGCCCCATCTTGTTTCATTTTTTTTTTTGTTTTGTTTTTAATTTTTAGGATAAATTACTGCAATATCCCAAGATTTAACATAATTAATACTTTAATTTTTGCTGTTTTAAAATTAATATTTTTAGTCCTTAAACTAAGACTTAATTTGAATTCTTTTTTGCATGAATAAATAAAAGATAATTTTTATTTCATGATATAAGAAATAAAAAAAGAAAGGGAGAAACTAATAAATATTATATTTATTTTTAACATATAAATAATAAATATATGATATTATTTAAAATTTTTATTCGACCCTGATTGAACCTTTGATCTGTGAACATTTACTTTTATCGGTTTTAAAATCAAACCAGGTTTAAAAACATAGAAAATTTTTATACTTTTGAAATATATAATTATTTTTATTATTTATTAAAATTAATTTTTATATTTTAAATTATTTTATTATTTAAATATAAAATATAAAATTTATTATTTTTAATACAAGTTGGATTCAATTGACCTAAAAAATAAATAGTCAGTGACCTAAATATAATTTTGAGTTTGATTGGACTATCTCAAATGTCAATGGCTAATTTTATTCTAAACTTAATTTTGAATCTAATTGAACATAATTGAAAAAGTTAAGAGCTAATTTAAGTTTTAATCCAAAAAATAAGTTTGCGTATTTTCATTACTAAAAGTGTGTGTATTTAATTGATAAAGTTAAATTAAATACTAATAAGATTAAATAATAAAAAACAAAATTGAAAAACTTTCAAGTCAACAATAAAATAAAAAGAGAACATACTTTTGAATAAGTGATTTTCCAAGCTGCCTCGAGGCATGAACTCATACACAAGAAGTCGTTCCTCATCCTCGCAACAATACCCAATCAATTTCACCAAATTTGGGTGCCTAAGCTGACCCAGAAATATTACTTCTGCCTGCACACAATTTTTGTTTTTTTAATATTAATTAATATATCTGGCAGCAAATATTGTTTCCTAGGTTTATTTTTATTTTTATTTTTTCTTTTTTCTTTTTCAGTCCACCATAGTATCCTAAGTTATTTACTCCTAGATTATTGTTTCCTATTCTAGATTATTTATTGATTTGCAAGGAAATATCATATGTTGTAGGAGCAATTCTTCCATTCAAAATAAAATAGTGGGTTCCATTTTTTAATTTTTAATTTTTTTTGCTATTAGATTGGATTGTATGGATATGGAGTCGATCTCAGATCATGTTACAAATTTTAATTACAAAGTATAAATTCACACAATTGTTATAGTCAATAAGATTCAAACATGAAATCTTTTCATCTTATAACCTCACCTTTAACCATTCAAGTTAGAGATTTGGCACCTATACCTTTGAGGACACCACTTTTTAAACTAAATAATTTTTATAAGTAACTGTGTTTGATTTTTTAGCACTAGTCTTGGACTTCATTCTGCTGATATGGAAATAAATTTTTTTTTTTTTTCATTTATTAGAAAGCGAGGATTAAATATTGGTGAAATTCAAATTATGACATTCATCCCTAAAATGACCCATATTATTTAGTTATGAAAATAAAAGAAGTTGAACTAAATATAAAAACCTAAAAAATTGTTAAAAAAAATTCTAACATAAAAAAAATAATTATTTTTTTGATAGATTTAATTTTAATTTGAGCTCAAATTCGATATTTCATAATTTTAAAACGATATTCTAATGCTATTACATAAAAAATTCATTGATTAAACAATTGTTTTTAAAAAAACATATTAACAATAAAAAAAATTAAATTTCTATTAAAAAGTCTAAGATTTCAATATATAAGTTACAATCCAATGAAAAAAAGCTAAATCGATCATGGTATTGGAATTTTACTCGAAATCAAATTAATTAAAAAAAAAAGGAAAAAAAAGAAATGATTATTACCAGCCATTCGCGGTGTCCTTGCAAACCTTCAATGTCAAGAAGCTTAACAGCAACAGGCTGAGCCTTTAGGCCTTGTCTGAAATTATCATCAACATAACCCTTATGAACAGTACCAAACCCACCTTCACCTAACAAATAGTTGCTGCAGAAATTGTGAGTTATAGCTCTTAACTCACTGAGTTGAAAATCAAACAACTCACTATCAGGCCCTAAAGATTGAGCAAGATCTTCATTAATACGCAAAGAAGAAGATCGACTCAAATCAGAAAACGACAGTCGTCTAAATGAGGGTAAAGGAGCTATGTTCTTCGAAAATTCTGATTTTGAAGGCCTACATCTGCTAAAGTTACCCAAGATTGTTTGATTTTCAGCTGAACAACAATTCGATGTGAAGGGTTTCCATTGCTTTGAAGACTCTTTCATTTTTTGTTGTTGTTGAAATACAAAAGAAGAAGATTAATCTGAGCTTTGTATGGGTTTTGGTGTGGTTTTAATTATAAATATAAAGAAAAGTGGGTTTAATTTCTTATTTCTTATTCTTATCTAAACCATAGAGGAAGTGATTAAAACGATAATGGAGAAAGACATTCTTTCTTCAACTACTCTAACTACTCAACTAAATGGGGTAGTTTTTAATTTTTTTTACTTTTTAACATTTTCTGTTTTGTTTGTTTTGTCACTTACGTAGTGTCTTCATGCACAAAGTGCCTATTTCTTTATTTTATGATTCGAAAATTATTGATATAATGAGATGTGATAACTACAATACGGTTCAGTTGTCCAGCCATGAGATCATTGATTCCACTAAATTTATGAAAATAAAAAAAATAAAAAAATAAAAAACAAATTTGATATATATATATATATATATATATATATATATATATATATATACAACTTATAATGTATTTATATTATTGACCTCATTTAAAAATTTTAGTGGAATCATTAAAATTGAAGGTCCAGAATGACAGGATGGGTTGGGCTAGGCTTAACCTGAAGTTAGATTATTCCAATGCTTAATTAAACCAAACCTTAGGAAAAAAATTCTAGTCCCCAGACGATACCTGAATTTATTATATTTTCTTGATTTTTAAGAAAAAAAAATTATTTAAATTAAGTTTTATATATGAAAAATAAAAATAATTTAAACTATATTATATAATTAATTTTTTGACATAACATAATATATATATTTAGCCAGACCAGGCTTGGGCTTGGCACCTTTAAGCCCGAAGTGGGTGACATTTTTTACACTTGGATCAAAGGTTCATCACAAAGAAAACAATATGAAAGAGATCTTGAAGCCTAACGTATAGATTGCTTTGGTTGACACTGGCTTTTTGGTAGTGGAAGTGACAAAGGTGGCAAAAGGATAAAGAAGATCAATGAAGATACTAAAGAGACATTAGACCATATTCATATCCATGCTCAAGAAAACTCATTTAGAGACTATATAATATATTCAACATGTCAAATTATATCCTATTGAAAATTTAGTATTGTTACATACTTATATGAACTAGTCGCCCTATGCGAGCTAGGAGCTCGCCCAAAGAGTCCGTATCCTACTTTAACATTATAACCTAGAGTCCTTCTCTGTGTATGATACTGAAAAAGGTAATCCGATTTCGAGAAGAATTTACATTTGGGAACACCTCTATAAATGGTGTTCTTTTAAGCTTCTTATTCTCCCTAATTCACATCTTTCCTGACTTAAGTATCGGAGTGACTCTCTAGGCACATTGCCTGGGCCCTCTAACTTGTTGTCTCGCAGGTATTGAAGATCGCCTGATAGCGTGCTAGAGATCGGAATTCATTTTGAGCACATTAATTGGTGCGGTGAGCGTGGAACACCACTTTAGATATTCAATCTAGCTCTTCCATTGTCCCCATGGATCCAAACCCTATGGACAATGGCTTAAGGCTTAACTTATTCCCTGAACTTCAGGTTGATGAAAATCATCAAGGAGACCCTCAAGATAATTTGCAGGTTGATCTTGCCTTGCCCAACCTTAACGTCCCTTTAGTCTTAAATAACCCAACCATCACCCAAAGCCTCCTCACTGCCTTTACAGACTTCACTAATCAATTAAAAGAACTGAAACAAGCTATAACTCAGCAATCCCAAACAACAAGCCCACTAACACATCAACCTGATCCCAGAGCCGGAGTGGAAGGTAGGTAGAAAGAAGCAACGGATGGATCTAAAGATTCCCTAAATAGAGTTACTAAGGCGAATCCAGAAGATATAATTCATGTAGATAGAGGCGAACTCTAGTTTGACAAAGAACACGAGGATAAGGATGATCCTGAGAAGCTAGAGAAAAAGGTTCGGGAAGTTATGACAAAAATCGGTATCAAGGTAAATGAAATGGATTTCGCCTTACGAACAGACTCGCCACTCTATGATAGTATAGTCATGGCAGAGTATCCATCAAAGTTTATAATCCCCTCTCATAGGGAGTCCTATGATGGAACTAGTTGTCCCGAAAGTCATATCCACAAATTTCAAACCATGATTAATGCATAAACTCCCCTAGATCATGTCCTGCGTAAGCTCTACCCCACCACACTGAAAGGCCTAGCTTAAGATTGGTATCAAACCTTACTCCTAAAGTCCATCACATCTTTTGCCTAACTTTCTAATCTTTTTCAAGCTTGGTTCATTGCCTCAATTACCCTTAAAAAGATATCAATTGATCTGTTAACCGTCGTCCAAAGAGAGGGTGAGAGTCTCAGAAAATATGTGGAGCGCTTCAATGGGGAATCAATCCAGGTTGAAGATCTAAACAAGGATATCACCTACACATCGATGCTTCATGGAACTTCAAATTATGACCTAAGGAAGGAATTCTTGTCTAACCCTTCTCAAACTATCTTAGCCTTAATGGCAATAGCACAAACACACATCCGAATTGATGATGGGATGAGAGATATTGACAAAAGACAAAAAAAAGAAGGGAGTTCATCAAGAGGGCAAGGAAGGTAGCGAGGAGATCGCTAATATCAGCCTAGGAACAATGACGGTGGGAGCAGGAGAAGTGATAAACTGGAAAGGTCGAATGTGGTTAACAAACAGTTCAACCTTCTAACTGTGAATAGATCGCGCATATTAATGTGGATCAAAGACACTGGCAAAAAGGTTCAATGGCCTCAGAAGATGAGTAGCTTTTCAGCAGAAAGAAGGGATAATGACAAATACTGTGAGTTCCACAAAGATATAGGATACAACACAGATGAATACTGGCACTTAAAGGAAGAGATCGAGAAGTTAATTCAGAAAGGTGTGCCAGGTATCAGGCAATTCATCCACCGTAATAAGGAAAGGGAACAGTGGGGCCGATCCTGTGAAAGAATCAAATCCTGGGAAGCCGAACAGAAAAGGTAGAGTATAGAGGCAGCCGAAGAGATCAACATGATACTACGAGGGAGTTCGGGAGGTGATAGCTCCACCAAGAGGAAACTTGTTGTTAGGGATGTATATTCAGTTAGCGCATCAAGATCGGCGAGCAAGATGTTTGGCCCAATCACTTTCTCTGATGAAGATAGGGGAAAAGTAACAACCCTTCACAATGATGCCTTAGTCATCTCAGGGTGATTAAAAAATTTCATGGTTAGAAGAATGTTAGCTGATGATGGGAGTACAGTCAATATGATCACTCTATCTGTGTTTAAGACAATGGGACTAAGAGAGAAGAATTTAAAACCAGTGGCGACCCGTCTAGTGGGTCTAGGAGGAAAAACATTTCTAGTTGAAGGATCAATAGTACTAGATATAGAATTAGGAGATGAGGATATCACAAAGGAAATTCAAGCCGAGTTCATAGTAGTTGATATACCCTTTGCCTATAATGCAATCATTGGAAGGCCGATCTTGCTAGATACTTATGCAACAACATGCATTAGATATTTAATAATAAAGATCCCCACCTCTAAATGAATGGCAGTTATAATAGGATTCCAAGAGACAGCTAAAAAAACTTACTTTAATGCTTTAAAAAGAGTCTTCCAAGCAATATAAGTCAAACCACAAGATAGTTCAGATAAGAGTGATAAAGCGGAACCATAAGGCAGGTTAGAAAAAATGGAGATCAGCATAAGGAAGTCCATATAGATCGATCCACATTAAAAAAGGAGATCAACTTGGAAATAAATAAGATCCTAAAGGAGAACTCTGATGCCTTTGCTTGGAGTACCAAAGATCTTATAGGGGTGGGTAAGGAAGTGATTATACACAGACTCAGCATAGACCCATCAGTCAAGCCGGTGACACATAAAAAGAGGAAACACTCACCCGAAAAATAGCTCACTATTGCTGAAGAGATACAAAAGCTTTTAGCAGTAGGAGTAATCCGAGAAGTATATTACCCGGAATGGTTGGTGAACGTCGTATTGGTTAGAAAGCCAAACGGCTCGTTCCAAATGTGTGTGGATTTCACGGACCTAAACAAAGCCTGCCCTTAGGATAAATACACTTGCTAAGCATCGACCAATTTGTAGACTAAACAGCATGACATGAACTGTATTCTTTTATTGATGCGAAAGTTAGGTATCATCATATACAGATGCACAGATCGCATGAAGAGAAAACGTCCTTTGTGACGGATCAGGGGACATACTGCTATAAGATGATACCGTTCAGATTAAAAAATGTTGGGGCAACCTACCAGAGGTTAGTTAACCACATGTTCAAAGAGATCGACAAGAATATGGAAGTATATGTGGATGATATGATCATCAAGAGTATGAAAGCTGAAGATCACCCTAAAGATGTGAAGATGATTTTGAAGATTTTGAAAACCTACAACCTAAAGCTAAATCCCGAGAAGTGCGTGTTTGGAGTTCCAACCGAAAATTTCTTGGGATACATGGTTTCCCGGAGGCGAATTGAGGCGAAACCCGACAAAATTAAGGTGATCCTGAAAATGAACTCACCTATTAATAAAAAAAAAAAAGTCCAAAAGCTAAATGGATGAATAACCATATTGGGGCGATTCATTTCCTGTTCTGCCAAGAAGTGTCAACCATTTTTTAAGACATTAAAAAACTTAAAGGACTTTCAATGGACAAATGAATGTCAAAAATCCTTTGAAGAATTGAAGAAGTTTCTAACAACTCCCCCCTTGTTAAGTCGCCCTATACCAAAGGAAGATTTGTACTTATACTTATCAACGACCGCTGAGACCATAGCAACGGTGATGTTCTTGGAGGAGTTAGGAGAACAATATCCAATCTACTATACCAATAGAGTTCTCCAGGATGTCGAGCTGAGATATCCGACCTTGGAGAAAAATGCCCTAGCCTTGTTTATGGCTACATAAAAATTAAGACATTACTGTGAAGCCCTGGCCCTGCTTATAAGTATGTTTTTGGTTCAACTTGTTTAATGTATTCTCTACTTTTAAAGTCATTAATAAAAATAACCCGAATGATTATAAGCTTTGAGATTCTACAAATTCTTCAAAGAAAATAGGAATTCACCACAGTTAGGCACTGAAACAATATTCGCCAAGGGGATAGGAAAACTACAAGTTCGCCCAAGATTCCTTATAAAATTAAATCTCCAGAGGATAGGCAAACTACAAGTTCGCCTAAAATTCCTTATAAAAGTAAATCGCCATGGGACAGGCGAACTATTAGTTCGCCCAAGATTCTCTATAAAAGTAAATCTCCATGGGATAGGTGAATTACAAATTCGCCCAAGATTCCCGATAAAAGTAAAACTCCAAGGGATAGGTGAACTGAAGGATCACCTAAAAAACCCTATAAAAGTCAAAATCTCCAGAAGAACTAAAAATTCGCCCAAATTAAAAAAAAAAAAAAAGATCGTGCATAACAAAACAAAAGTTCATCTCATTAAATTAATAAAAAGTTACCTTCATTTTGTCCAAAAATATATATATAAAGATTACATATCATCCCTCCCCTCAACATTTTCATTATCATAATCAGCAACTGTTAGGGGATGATTTGAGTTAAAAAGCAGCTCGCCATCCAAAGGATCGCCTATTGTTGGAGGAAGAGGAGACATAGTATTAACATTTTCTTCGTTGTTCAGATAGATCTCCTCCGCGAAGTCAAAATCTTGCTCAGGATACTTGCTTCGAATGGCAACCAAAATGTTCTCCTAGTAGGAGATAAATTTATTGGTTGTTACCTCTTCGTATTTCTCTTTCGCAAGCTTTTCATTCTCTGCCTCTTCCTTAAGTTGGCAAACCTCTTGCTGGCTCATATCAAGTTCAGAGCGCAGTGAAGAGATCCACCCATGAAGTTCGGCCTCCATATCCTTATTTTTTGCCTTCTCTGCATCTAGAGAAGTTCTGAGTTGGGCAATCCTTGAGGCATGATCCTTTCCATCTTCTCCTTGAGGCAAGCCCACTCCGCCTTTAGATCATCCTTTTGTGACCTCATCCATTGGCGGACTTCAAATATTATGTTGGCGGTATGTGACAATAAAAAAGAAAAAGAAGGATGTTCGGAAGATAATCAAAAGAACAGACAAAGATAATTGGTTATATACCTCAAAAATATACCCGTAAGTGGATCCAACAAGTTGGGCATTGGTGAATTCAGCCATATGCTTCCCATCCACTGAAAGGTGGATCGCTCACATAATATCAATAGCCACGGAGGGGTTGCGGACAGAGGCCTTCGTGCCATACTTCTCCTCAACAAATTTGGCAAACATTGAAAATTCATCAAGACTAATCTCCTCCACAGTCGGGTGAAGTCTCTTCATAGTTCACCTAGTTTGACCCTATAGAGCATCCCGTTTTACAGTCCCTGCAATAACATGAGGGACTGGAGGATCAGTTGTCAAGGGTTCCTTTGGAGGATGAGGGGGAGGAGGAAGATTCTTTCCTACCGAGGCAGATTTTGCTCTATTTTTCTCCTTCATCCGCTGAGCTAAAGATTTTTTCTCTGCAAATAAGAACAAAATAAATCATTTTAGATATCATAAAAAAAAAGAGCTACAACAAAAAGATCGATCGATCGGTAATATCAGCAGAAGAGTTAGTAGGAGCTTTAGATCGTTGTTTCTTCTTCAGACCAAAAGCATCGCCGAAGAAATGATCATAAATTAGATATGGGCCAAATATAGGGTTCAGCCTCGAAAGGGTTTCTATATGTTTCTCCTCCTCAGAAGATAGAACTCGAAGATTTGAAGAAGGAATTATTTTGGGGCTATCCACCCAGGCCTTGGGAAGATCGCCCTAAGCTTGTTCATAAGAGATGATAAAGAATTTTTGCTTCTAGTTTTTTAGGGAAGAAGGCAAGGTAAAAATTTTCTCTCGCTTTGGAAATTAAAGTGGTCGAACCACTTTCTCGTCACAAGATGATATATCTCCCTTACCTCTCTACTATTAATGTCGAACCTATGGATCTCCCCTAAGATCCTAAGACCGACCAATATTTTTCAAGAGTTAAGATGAAGCAGGCAGATCGGGATATTGTATTCCTGAAGTACGTTAGTATATAAACTGGGTAAAAGGAACTGAAGTCCAGATTTCAGATCCTCCAGATATATCATTCTATCCAGATCGCCTAGCTTCTGATTAATGAACGTCCCCGGTTCAGGCAAACGTAGCTTGTAGGCATAAGGAATGTCATATAGAGCCCTAATTTTTGATAGGTAATCTACTATTAATTCGCAAGGAATATTTATCCCTTTTTTGGGTTCTGGACCCTTAGGTTGTTTTTTCAAAGGATTGGCAAATACAACAGTGGTAGGACCTATAAATCGGGTGGTGTTGACAGATTTAGATCTACTCATAGTTTGGGGAGGTCAGTATATATATATATATATATATATAGTATCAACAAGCAGAGAAGGAGACTGCTCTGACACGGTGTCCTCATTGTCATGATGATCATCAGAAAGATGATTATTTTGGCTATCTTCAAGATTGCTCATTTTTATGCACAAATAGGAAAAAAAAAAAAAAAGAGAGAGAGAGAGAAAGATTGATAAGGCAGGGGAAGGGGTACTTACTGGTAGAACGGTGGAAAAAAGGAATGGCGTGCTAAACTGATCAACGACTAAGGAATCACCAAAAAAATTTGAGATGTCTCTAAAAGAAGAAAAAATAAAGAAAGAAATTTCAGAAAAGAGAATATGACAACAAATAGAGAACGAAGAGGAAAAATGAGAAGAGATGGCAGCAAAGAAAATGTAAAAAATAAAAGTGAAAGATAAAAAAAAAAAAAAAAAAAACCCTATTTATAGGGCGTAGTATAGAAACTGAAGGGTTTAGAGAGCTTTTTCCTAAAGACGCATGGCACAAAAGAGTACTTGTACGACCCTCTTTTCGAAATTCGAAATATTTGTGAAGCGACGGAAGCAGCGCTATAAATGCTTTCATAAAGTACCAAACTATCAAACAAGATCGCCTCCTTGATGGATCGCCCAATGATTAGATTTCCAGAAATCAAAGCGATTCCGAGCCTTTGACTCGAAAACTAGTTGGGAGACATGTGTTACATACTTATCCGAACTGGTCGCCCTATACGAGCTAGGAGCTCGCCCAAAAAGTCCGTATCCTACTTTAACATTATAACCTGGAGTCCTTGTCCATGTATGATACTGAAAAAGGTAATCTGATTCCGAGAATGATTTACACCTTAGAAACACCTTTATAAATAGTGTCTTTTTCTCTATAAAAGGGGTAATAGAATTCTAAAGATTTCTGAATGATTTAAGCCTCTTATTCTCCCTAATTCACATCTTTCCTAACTTAAGCATCGGAGTGGCTCTCCACACATCGCTTGAGCCCTCTAACTTGTCTCACAGGTACTGAAAATCGCTTAACAGTGTTCTAGAAATCGAAATTCATTTTGAGCACATCAAGTATCAATTCTGTTCTATGTCAAAATACACATATAAACACTTATTAGAAAACAGTGAAATTTAAAAAAAAATAATAATACACCAATAAATTAATTATTAGTTTCACTTTAGAAAAATTCCTTTATTTAAATTTCTTCTTTCATTATCTTATTAATATAGACATTGATATAAAATTGAATTAAAATAAATGAGATTTATTTTACACATGCTATGCAATATCCAACTACGAATTAATGGTTGATGAAAAATTAATAAAAGATACCTAAATTGCACTCGTGAATTTAATGAGAAATTAATTTTGCATTTAAAATTAAAAGCTAAGAAAAAAGTTATAAAGGCATAGCAAAAGTTATAATTTATCAATCCATTGTCATATATATTAGTCATCATTTGATTTCATTTCAATTAAAAGAAAAAAAATGTTTCTCGATGGATTCACAATCTTCTTCTTCACCAAATAAAAAACCACCATTTTATAAATTGCCATCCAAAGAAGAAAGGATGAAAGCAGAATTAAGGCAATAAAACAGTATTTTGGAGTAGTCGAAAAGGAAGAATCTACTGATGCTCATAGCTCTTCTTCCATGGACAAAGAGGCTAAGAAGGAGATGGAACTAACTGAATTTCAAAAGATCAAAGAACAAAATCAGCCAACAAAAAGCAAAATCAACTAGTGATTTCAATTAGTTTTATATAATAAAATTAAAAAAAAAATAAAGTTTATGCATGGTATTGGGAATTAAACCCGGTAAAATTCAACAAACACACCACAGGAAAAAATAACTGAACACAGAATTTAATGTGGTTCGGCCTTTCAATGCCTATATCCACCAACAGAAAATTATCTTCCTTTATATGTGATATAAATTACAACACAATGAATCTATAAATATCTTTGGATTAACCCAATCCAAATTTATAGTATTCTCACTCACATAAACCCGAAAAATTATTTTTTTCACCATCTAGACCCCTAGAGAAAATACCGATGTTTCCCTTTAAGTGTTTTCCCACACTCAACACACCCCAGATTATACTCAAACTTGCAAACCCAAGTTGATATTGTATAAATTAAAACAAGAATATTTTTCCCTTAAAATATTCTTACTTTGAATGATTTTTCTTTCACAATGCCCCTCTTCGTTACATTGCTCCTTCTTAATTTTCAATGCTCTTCTCAATGCCTTTTATAGGCATTCATCAACTAAATTTTAGTCCAAATTGGTGGTTGGCCTAATTGCCAAAAACCAATTTAATCAAAAATTAGTTGGCATAATTACCACCAATTTTTAACTCATTTTATTTTTTATCAATTATTCCTAACACATGGTACTGCCTATATTACAAAAGCAACAGAAAATAATGTAAGAATGATTAAACTTTTACTGAATTATTTATAATAAATCTATCTAATTAATTCTATCACAAGTTGCAACTTTCATGATATCAAGTCTTAAAATTATTAATATTTTAGATGAATCCTATAGATACGTAAAACTTTATAATAGATTCAAATTGTTGATTTTCTTTAGCAACCGCGAATGGGAACTCGAATAGTCAATTTGAAAGTATTATGCCCTAAAAACAATCAATTTTGGGATGTAATAACATTATTCATGTGATTTAATAAATATTATTTTTGATATTTTTTCTTTTATCTGTAAGCTTAATATTAATATGCTTATATTGATAAAGTCCATAGAATATTTAATTGTGTAGAGAAAATCATATGAGATAATGATGATAAGATTCCTATTACACTATATAGATTATATTCATTAAATATCATTAATTGTGGTATTAATAAGAATGGACATTATTAATACGGAAAGACTAGCACATATTATGTCGCTATTTTATGAAAGTAGTAGTTGATCTCATGACTATTGTGTGGTGACACTTAGACAAATATATGGATGTTTGTTGGAATGAACAAGTATATTGGATTGACCCGACTAAGAGATAACAAATGGATAAAACTATTTAAGTGTCATTGTTCGTATATCTTTATGACGACTTTATGTAAGTATCCTTAGATTTGAGATTATCATGATATCTTATATATGGATTATAGTAATTTAACTCTAATGGTTGTTGCTCAATATGAGTTACTCATATCATGGAGATTGGGTGCTATATGAAGTATATGAAGATTGTATATAATCAATAAAAGATTATGACTCATAATAGTAGGAGAATAATATTCCAAGACCACTTGTGGGAAAATGTAACTCCAAATCTCTGGCCAGAGTAATCAAAATAAAATATTATGAAAAGAGTTTCAAATATTTTCTTATAAGAGTTACAAGTTCCGGAATCAAGAAACAATATTGATCTTCATGAGTTGACACAATTTCATATTCATGATCAATATGAAATATAAGTTATGATAAATGAGTTTATTATATGGCAAATTGTGCATGAAAAAGTATAGCCATAACCACATGGTATTCTACATTACTTGGATGGTCATGACATATTGCTAGATGTTAATCTTGATCTATAAATATGAATTAATTAATTAGTAGAATTAATGATAAATTAAAAAAATTTTAATTTATCTAATTCTAATTTTAAATTAGAATTAGAATTTATATTTATTGCCAACGTAATGGGAACTTAATGGGTCACACACAATAGGACAAATATTGAAGATATAAAATGAATTAATCAAGTAGGGACTTGATTGAAAAATATTTATATTTTTTAGGGACTAAATTGAATTAATTAAAAGGTTTGAGGACTGATTTGTAATTTATCATCAATGACCTTGTTAGAAAGGCAAAATTTCGGCAGTATAAATGTCATGTTTTGTTGGAACTAAAACAAGGTTTTTTGCCGCCGATTTTAATAACAAAAGAAAAGGGAAAAATTCTTTTGAGTTAGCACTCAAATTTAGCCACCAAAATTTATTCGCAAGAAAATTATTTTCTGCGTTTTCTTTAATCTTTGTTCGTGTGGATTTTCCGTTATTGCTACCCAATTTGGATATCTTATAGTTTGCTACAACCTAGCTAAGACGATTAACAATTTGAAGGGACAAGTTTTAAGGTTTACGGTAAGCAACAATTACTTAATCTTTATATGAATTATGTTAATTAATTAAGGTGATTTATGGTGAAAGAAATAAAAATTTTAAATTATTCCGTTGCGTAAATATGTGATGCATGATTATTTCCTTACACAATTGGTCAGTCAATAAATGCTTGTGCGATTTCACTATTTTCTAAAGTGATTTTCTAGACTATATCTGCGAGTGCAATTCGAATTATTGATTATTTGTAATGTTTGTGCAACATGTAAATCTTTTTTTTTTTCCCCTCTAATAGTTGTTATGGTGGAAGTAATAATAAAATCAAATATTTTTTTTAGCATTGTTGGTGTATATTTTGGCCCAAGGGCAGTTAATATAAGGAAATAATCATGCATTACATACATACATAGCGGAATAATTTAAATTTTTTATTTTCTTCACCATGAATCATCTTAATTAATTAACATAATTCATATAAGAATTAGTTAATTGTTGTTTATCGTAAACCTTAAAACTTATCCTTTCAAATTATTGTTCGTCTTAGCTGGATTGTAGCAAACCACAAGCTATCCAAATTGGGTAGTAATAACAGAAAATCCACACGAATAAAATTGAACGCATAAAAAAATTTTCTTGCGAATGAATTTCGGTGTCTAAATTCGAGTGCTAGCTGAAAAGAGTATTTATTGTTATTTTGTTATATATAAATCGGTGGCCATAACTCTGTCTCTTCTTATATTGGCTTGGCCAAAAGCTATATATATATATATATATATACACACACACACACTGATTATGCCTTGTCCAACAAGGCTAATATATAACAAAATACAATTCAGTCCTCAAACATTTTAAGTGATTCAATTTAGTCCCTAAAAAGTATAAATATTTTTCAATCAAATCCCTACTTGATTAATTCATTTTATATCTTCAATATTTGTCCTATTGTGTGTGACCCATTAAGTTCTCATTACGTTGGCAATAAATATAAATTCTAATTCTAATTTAAAATTAGAATTAGATAAATTAAAACTCTTTTAATTTATCATTAATTCCACTAATTAAT
>CATKHJ010086064.1:0-16103 GCA_949750685.1 Vernicia montana | reverse complement strand
AAGTGAAAAAACCCTAACTTACCTTCAATCAAAAGCTTGAACAATGGGAAGAGGAAAAAGATCCAACAACCCTAGATCCTCTTAATGATGCAATAGATATGTTATCTTGGAGTTAGAATAATGGATCTTGACCTTATAGTAGCATTTATGGGGTTTACTAATGTTTGAAGACAGTTGGAACCGAAATAATTGAAAAAGGTTGTGTTTTCCCGATTTGGGGCTGCTGCCCCCCTTTTATAAATCCCGATAATTGAACGAGCGTTCACTTTAGTTGAACGCGCGTTCATCATGATGAATGAGCGCTCATCATGAATGAACATGCATTCAGGCCAAAAACACAAAATCTTCACTGTTCACACAGAGAGCTTTTGAACGAGCGTTCACCATGTTGAATGAGCGTTCATCCCTAATTCCTGAAAATCACTATTTATACAGAGAGCTGTTGAACGAGCGTTCATCAATTTGAACGTGCGTTCAACCCTGTTTTCCCAAATTTCTCTTCATTCAACTTACTAGGACACTTCAATTATCCTCCATACTTATCATCTTATCGCAATATTCTATCTATGAATATTATTTCAATATAACTGTAGTTTAACTCTTATAAAGCATAACATGAAACTCGGGGTATTACAGATTAATTAATCATTTTAATTAATCACTTTAATTAATAAATAATTTTAATTAATAAAAAATTGAGTAATCAATTCTTTTAAATCAATCTCCCTTAAGGTTAATTTAATCCAATCCATCTCTGCGAAACGGAATTCCGGTCCAGTAAAATCATCCACTCACCACAAATTTCAAAAAAGAAGGTATAATCCCTTACCTTGTCTCAAAACCCCAAATCAAATCAATCCGATCAAATATGACTGATCCCTAAACTCCTTCCACTTTCACCGTGGAATGAACTACGTGGGTTTTGATACCCATTCAATGGGGTACGTAAGCACGCTTGGAATATAAATTCAAGCCTCAAATTCAAATCTTAATTAATCCCTTCCCCTTTCATTTTAATTCGTGCTCTTTTGTAAATTTTAATTATTGCAATTAGTTAATTATTATTAAGGAGTGATTTTGTGGTTCTCCTAGAATCCAAAAGGACTAGACAGGACACTCTCCTTAGCTTGTAAATGCTTTTCAATTACTTGCTTTTTTACTTTTTTTATGCATTCATAATTATACCATGCTCATGTACTTTAAATTGCAATTAATACTCGACATTCATGAAATCAAT
Organism: Vernicia montana; assembly: GCA_949750685.1. NCBI lineage: Eukaryota > Viridiplantae > Streptophyta > Magnoliopsida > Malpighiales > Euphorbiaceae > Vernicia > Vernicia montana. The sequence goes on along the minus strand of CATKHJ010086064.1, from coordinate 14,866 downwards.
TTTTAAAGTTAAATTAAACTTAAGAGTCAAATCAAGATTATTTAAAACCAAAAACCTAATCCCCGAGCTCAACTTGGTTTGAAGGCTAGTGACTTTATATTTGGGTAAATTAATCAAAAATTAATGAATTGGAGTCAAATTGAATTTTTTTTCTTAATTTTTCCATTAAAATAAATTAGGGTGGCGACTCTTAAACCCTTTTCAAAAATCAAATCAATTTTTTGAATGATAGCTGTTCTAATCGTGAGCACCGAAACTCATACCTAAACTCCTTTAAAAATCGCTCGCCTTTCCTTAAGGTATTTTCCCGAGCGAGGGGAGGGGCATTCGGGCAAGGCCTCACACACGCCCCTCCTCCTCCTCTAGCGCCTTTAGTTGAAGTTCCAGTTGCAGTTTCGATAGTGCACGCCCCTCCTCCTCCCCCGGTGCCAGACACACCTTTTACGTCGGCTAGATCTTCTCAGATAGCGGTTGATGCCTTATCGTCTGCATCTGTAGCTGCGAGCTCGATCAAAACTAGGACACGGTTACAGCTCGAGCATGGGCAGTAAGTAAATAGACTTTCTACGATTTTTTTTAAATTTCTAATTTTTATTCTCTTTGTTTTAATTTAAGTTTAAATTGTTCTAGGTTTGTGGATCATAACCAATGTTAACACATGATCATTGCAATATTCAAGAATCGCGTGGACTCGGCTAGTTATAAGTGGAAAATCATCTCCTAGATTACAAAAAATTTTGGCGTGAATTCCAGGTAAAAGAAAGAAATTAATTCATAATTTGTAAATATATTATTTCATAATTAATATATATTTTTTAATTCACAAAAATATTTTTTCTAAGATGACACGCTGGAGGCGGCCATTTATGCCGCATGTGCGGCCCTTGCACAGTTTCGCTACACGAACATGATGATCAAGTGGCAGAGGCAGGGTCAGCCAGCTCACATCCTGGAAGATGTGTGGACGTCTTGGGGTTCTCCTAAATTCTGTCACCGTCAGGAGATCATCTACCATAATCGTCGTATGTAGAAGGTGGGACCAAAAAGGGGACTCTCCAGACACACAGGGGGTCTCATTCCTTTTCCTAGCACAGCAGGAAGCTCATAAGTATTAGTGTCTAATTTTATAAACTTAATTTCCAACAATTTTTAAAAAATATGAAAATAATATTTCCATACAAGTTGAAGAGTTAGGGAGACGGTCGACCCTTCCAGAAGTCCATCAAAGGCTATACACCTCGAAGACCAGTCAGCAATGGGTAAACGCGAGGTCGAGGCAAATAAGGGTAATTTTTTTTTCTCTTTTTTTTTTGGTCTCAAAACAAAATAAATATTCTACATGCACTACAAAAAAAAAAATGTAATTTACCGACAGAAAATTTTGTCGGTAATTCTATAATTTTTGTCGGTAATACAGTGTACCAACTAAAAATTTTAGTCGGTATTAAACTTGTCAGTAACACAATTTACCGACAAAAATTCAAAATTGTCGGTAATTACCGACGGAATTTCCGTCGGTAAATTGTTTTTGTTTTGTCTGTAAAAATCTACATTATTTGTCAGGAATCAATTTATCGACAGAATTTGAATCAATTTACCGACTAAATTTTCGTCGGTAATTACCGACAATTTCGAATTCTGTCGGTAAATTGCTAATATTTTTTTTAAAAAAATATCGGTAATCTATCGGTAAATTTTAAATAAATATTTTTTAAAAAATAAAATATTTTTTGGTAATTCGTAGGTAAAATTATTTTTTTAAAAAAATTATATTTTTCTAAAAAATAAAAATAAAAATTTAAAAAATAAAAATTTTTAGGATGAAAATGAAAAAAAAAAAAGAAATTATAATATAAATTAGGAAGCCTAAAAAATATTCAAAATGGCTAAAATAAAAAATAATATTATATCAAAACTAAAAAAGAATAAAATGAACCTAAAAAAAGAGAGAGATAAATAAAAAATTTAGTAAGATAATTAATTTATTCAATTTATTTTATAGTTTACTAAATTATAAAATAAAATTAGTGAGCATAAAAAATTAAATTTAAGATAAAAATTTATTAAATTTTTTTTCATAACCATATTATTACATTTTTTATGCTATAAAAAATATAATAAATATAAATAACAAAGTATAAAATTAAAGAAAGTATAAATTTAAGAAAATTGGAATAAATTAAGTTAATATATTTTTTCTATTGAAGGGTTTGGAATTTAAGAAGTAAAAAAAATAATAATAATAAGATAGAAAGAGTATAAAAGTATTAAATGAGAAAATGAAAAAGAAAATGATGAAAAAAAAATTCATGAAAAAAAATAAGAAAGAAAAAAATAATACATTTTATATATTGAAGGGTTTGAAATTTAAGAAGTAAAATAGAAAAAAAAAAATGAAAGAATAAGAAAGAAAAAATATTAAGAAAAAAAAATGAAAAGGAATATTAAGTGATGAAAAGAAAATGAAGTAATTAAAAGAGAAAAAAAGAAAAAGAAATTTTTTTTGTGAGGAATTGAGAGAAGAAGTGTGAGAAAAAGATAGAAAGTGAGAAAGATAAATTAGGATGTGAAGAAAAATAATGAGGAAAAGAGGAGAATACTTTTTATGTTTTTTTTTACGCGATTTATCGATAGATTTCTGTCAGTAAATTTTTAGAATAAAAATTTAGAGGGAAATTTTCCTCCAAATTTTCATTTGCCGACGAAAATTCTGTCAGTAATTATTTTTTTTTTTTAAATAATGGTGAAAATTTGAAGGGAAATTTTCCGCCCAATTTTCATTTACCGACGAAAAATTCTTTCGGTAAATATTTTTTTTTTTTTGTAAAAAATATTTAGTGAAAAATTAAAGGGAATTTTCCCTCCAAAATGTTCATTTACAGACAGATTACCGACTAAATTTTCGTCAGTAAATTAAAAAATTAATTGTTAATTTACCGACGGAATTATTTTGTCGATAAATTAATACCAAATAATTTTTAAATTTTATTTATTAATTACCGACGGAAATATTCCGTCGGTAAATTAAAAAATAAAATTTCACAATTTTTTGGTAATAATTTTGCCAACTATTTTTTAATAATTACGGACGGAAAATTCCATCGGTAATTATAAAAAAATAAATTTTCAAAAATGTTTTGGTATGGATTTACCAAAACATTATTTTTTATAAATTATCGACGGAATTTTTCATCGGTAATTATTAAAAAAATAGTTGGTAAATTATTACCAAAAAATTATGAAATTTAATTTTTTTAATTTACCGACGGAATATTTCTGTCGGTAATTAATAAAAAATTATTTTTTATAAATTAGTAACGGAAATATTCCGTCAGTAATTAATAAATAAAATTTAAAAATTATTTGGTATTAATTTACCTACGAAAATTTTTTGTCAGTAAATAATTGTTAGTAAATCGTCGGTAATCTGTAAGTAATTTCTTGCGCCATTCTTTGGCGCTTAATTTAGCGATAAAAAATTTTAGTCAGTAAATAATTGTTAGTAAATTGTCGATAATCTGTCGGTAATTGCAAAAAAAAAAAAAAAATACTTATATTGTCGGTATTTCGTCGGTAACTGACTAAATTTACCTATGGAAACAATTATATCCGTAAATTTTGTCAGTAAATTATGATTTTCTTGTAGTGTTAGTGTATCTTACTCGTGTTGAGAGAGAGCCTAGTGAAATGTATCACACCACACATCTGGAAAGTGGTCAATTGTGAGCGGCTTATTGGACACCACACTCAATTTTCAGCATGCGCTTCGACATAGTTAACCCAGTTTACCACAAGTTGGATAGGGAACGGGAGTCACCACTAAATAAAACTGAGACATTGGTCAAAGATCAGGTTAGCTTGGGTAGGGAACAGGAGTCGCCACTAAGTAAAACTGAGATATTGGTCAAAGATCAGGTTAGCTAGGAGGTCCCTTATAGTGCCTAAGCCCCCATAACAAACCTTAATCCCTAGATATTTGGGTTCATAAGTTGGATCCTACTTCCATGGTTTGTTTGAGAGTGATATGTCAATCTTTCCACATTGATTTTACAAAATCATTTTATGCATTTACCATATTTAAATTACCAAAAGTGCACAACCAAGTATTTAAAAAGTATAAAAGTAATTAGGGGTTTTCAAATCTCCCTAAATCCAACATATATGTAAATTGCCAGTAAAATAAAGTTCTTCTCTTCTTTTTCATCCTTGGGCATCATTTCTAGGTTATTTATGGACTTCAAGGGTTCATCCGGGCATCAAGACTGCATCAAACCTGCAAAACAGCAAGCGAAACAAGCAAGGAAGCTGATGGAGATAGGCCTTCTACCCTAGAACGCCTTTCCCACGATTCTCTTCCTACATTTTGTCAGGTCTTCCGATTTTTCATGCAATTAATCCCAAGTTTTGATATTTCAATCTAATATTTCAATAATTCGCATTCTTAAACATGTTTCTAAGCATCATTTCATTATTATTAAGATCAAAACAACAATTATAATTTATTCTTAGGCCTACAATAATGAAGAACAATAAACATTCCTAGACCATCAATATAAAGCATTCATGTACAAACTAAAGCCTAAGCTTGCATAAACTAAGAATCAAATAAGCAATCTAACCTAAACATACATAATCTAGACTAAAAAACAAATTAAAAAAAAGAAAAAAAATTTAAAAAAAGGAGGAACCCCTCAGAAATTACCTAGTTCGCTGTCAACCATAAACACGAACCTCTAAGCCAAAGAACTAAGAAAATGAACTTGAAAGAACCAGTTATGCATTTTTATATGAACAACGGTTTGTTTGTCAAGCACTTTTCTTAGAGGCTTTCGGTATGTCACTGTGTGGGAAAATGAGCAACTGAGGAGGCCTCATTATAGGCCTTTAAGAGCCAATAAGTGGGGGGAAATTTTCCCCCATAAAAAAATTTGAATTTTAAAACAAAAATAGCGTCATTTGACGGTTTAAGATTCAGAGGAAGGGAGCCATCCCGTGGGAGGGGCGTTCTGGGCTAAAACACCTATGTGTAGGGGAGTTTTGAGCCAGAACTCCCTTGAGGGTCTTTGGTGGAGGTGCAGGGGCGTCCTAGTGTTCTGGTCTAGAATGCCCCTCCTCCAAGGCTTCCCTTCTTCCTTTTTTATGTTTTGCTTCGTTTCTTCAATTTTGGTTTTTTTGCTCTCATTCTCCAAGGGTATTTAAGTCTTTTGCTTGAGTGTTCATTGCCTGTAGCCTATAATATGTTGTTTATCACCGTTGGGGTTTCAGGGATAAAAATATAGTGTCTACATTTTGCCTCTTGCTTTGGGCAGAACTTTGAGTTACTAAGTTTTGAGTAAATAATCTAATTGAATTTTGATCCGGGTGAGGTAAAAAACTTACTTGTTTTTTCCTTGGGTTGTGGTCCCATTCCACACAAGAGAGCAAGTTAGTGGAGTTACTCTTACAGAACTTATAGCTTTGTGCTTCACCAAGCTAAGGTAACTCTGACTATAAGCCATCCCCTTAGGTTTGGTAGTCTTGCTCTTCATAGGTGACTAATTACTTGATTTTTCTTCGTACTTCACGCTTAAGCTATCCCCGAAGGACTTGTAGCCTTGTTTTCACATAAGACCAAAATAGCTCGAATCTTCGTACTTCACGCTTAAGTTGCCTCAACTAGCATTGTAGTCTTGTACTTCATAGGCGACTAAACAACTTGTATCTTCATTCTTCATGCTTAAAATATCCCCGCAGGTTTTAGTCTTGTTCTTCATATATGACTAGATAGTTTGAACCTTCATCTATCTTCCATAGTCATGTTCTATACAAATGACTAAATAATAATAACCTTGTTTCGCACGAGAGATTAATTCTTTTAGGCTATTCCCTTAGGTCTTATAGCCTTATCCTTCACAAATGATAGCTGGTTTTATCAAAAGTAACCTTATAATGCATAAGAGGTTAATTCATCTTAGTTATTTTCACAGGACTTGTAACTTTGGCTATAATAGGTGGTTTCATAATAATGACCTCGTACTGCACAAGAGGTTAATTGGTCATAGTTATTCCTAAAAGATTTATAGTTAGTTTATCTTCTTTTGATAGCTTGCAACTATCAAATATTGATGTGCTCAATATGTCTATATATATATGTGTGTGTATGTGTGTGTATGAAATTCTCTTGAAATTCTACATGTTTGGCTTGATTCTTGAGGGAAATGAATATAATTATTATCACTTCATCCATTCTTTGCTCCAAGTCTAAATTGTACAGTAAATGCAAGATTCCTAGGAGAAAAGGAGCAAAAAGGTCCCAAACCAAGAAGCACAAACTAGTGCACATCATGGAGAATAGGCTAGTGCAAAACAAAGAACTAAAAGTTGCCTAAGGGAGTGCACAGACCTGTACATGAGACAAAGCATGAACACATACAACAATTCAAACTAGCTGATAAGACTTGATGGAGCATGAGCCTGTGCACTATAGGACGCATGAGGCCATGTGAATTTATTTACTTCTGGACTAAATTTCCAAAATTGAAGAAGAACACAGGGCCATGCGTTCTGAGGAGCACGAGCTCGTGCGCTGATGCGAAATTTGCGGTCCCCCACCTTCAATCTTGTACTTGAAGCTGAGATTTAAATCCCTATATATTCATTATTTTCTTTGACTCTAAGGTAAGTTTCCATTAGAAATTTTTGAAAATAGTACTTTTAGATCTAGAACCATTTTATTTCCATTTTTAAGTAGATTAGTTAGTTATAGTAGATTTCAAGGAAGATTTTTCAGATTTGGGATTCAAGGTAGGTCATCTTCACCTTGGAGCCTCCATTTGTATTTCTTCGTTGAGTTTGCTTTTAAACCTATTTATATTTTATACTTTTAATGAAGCTTCATTTAATTTCAATTTAATTAGCTGTTTGTTTCTTTAATCTTGTTATGAGTAGTTTCTCAACTAGGATTTAGATGTAGATTGACTTGATTGATTGTAGTATTGTATATATACTTTGTTTTTGTGATGGCTTGCTTTGAATTAATCTATCATCCTTAAGTCTATTGTTATGTGAGTGTTTGATCACCATTTGCATATTAACTTAGATATCACATAAAGTAGCGGGAGTGGAAGTAGGTATTTGTTTATGGGGTTGACAAATCTAGGCGAGTTACCACATAGAGGTATGGGTATGCCTAAATTGTACTTCATGCTCATCCAATGAACTCAATGAATCTAGTTGATGCTTATGACCACGAGAGTAGGCGCCGAGTCAATATGGGTATGAGTGATTTACCTTGAGAGAGAACTTCACTTAGTTAATGGAGATCTTTAATTCTTTGCATTCCAAAGTAATTACATAAGTATATGTGTGACCCACAAGTATTGATTGTCAATCATAGTCTAAATCCTAGGTCATTTTTCCATTGAGATTTAATTTATTTAATTAATTGTTTAGTTTGTTTTAGTGTAGCCTTACTTTTGCTATTAACAATCAATCAAACAAATCATCATTTTCATTGACTAAATATTAAAAAATTCAAAATATTGGCATTCAATCCCTTTAGCTATGGGTTTGAAAATCCTTTACTTTTTAAAACTACTAGTTACAATCGACCCGTATACTTGTGATGAGAAAAGAGTGGTCAAGTTTTTGGCACTATTGCCGGAGAGATGATGTTTTTAATATCAATGTTAGTAAATTTTCTGGTACTTTAGTCGCTTTTTATTTTTGTTTTCTTAAGAGTATTTGTGTGTTGCTTTTGTAGGGATTTTTTCGAGTATATGAGAAGTGACAAAAGTGTTCAACCAGAACCACTTAATCTTGAAATTGAGAAGAATTGTAAAGCCAATAAAAAGCTCAAGAAACAAAGGCTGTTACAAGAACAAAGGGAAGCAAGTAACTTATAGGGGAAGAAATTAGAGAAGAAGAGCAAGTAAGAGAGGAGAAGAATAACTTGCAATTGGTAGTGTTTGAGCAAGAAGATAGGAAAACTTTTGAAGAAAAAAGTAGTGAAGAAGAAAGTTTATAAGATCTAGAGCAAGTTCCTATGGCTAAAAATCGAAATCAACCTTTATGTACCTACGAAATTCCTAATTCTCAAGGAACAAGGGGTCCAATTGAGAGATCGACTGTGGAAGCTAATAATTTTGAGTTGAAGCTAGCCTTGATTCAAATGGTGCAACAAACTATATTTGAGGGGGTTGATCATGAGGATCCCAATGTCCATTTGGCTCAGTTTCTTGAAATTTGTGATAATATCAATATCAACGAAGTGTCTGAAGATGCTATTCGACTTCGGCTATTTCCTTTCTCTTTAAAAGGAGATGCAAAGTTATGGTTGGGAGGTTTAGAAGTTAGATCCATTTCTACTTGGAATGATATTACAAATGCATTTCTTGGTAAATACTTTCCATTGAGGAAACCGCAAGATTGAGGCATGAGATCACCAACTTCACTATGCAAGAAAGTGAGTCTCTTTGTGAAGCATGAGAGAGATTTAAAGCATTGCAAAAAAAATGCCCTCATCACAATTTACCGGACTGGTTGGTAGCTCAAACTTTTTATAATGGCTTATCCACTGCCATTAAATGTCATATTGATGCAGCTACAGATGGACAAAAGTGTTACTAAAGCTACTTAACTAATTGAAAGTATGGCGACCAATAATTACCATTGGTCGAATGACAAGAAGGATCAAAATAAGGTTGTAAGAATTCATAAAGTTGAAGTTTTTACTATGCTCAATGCCAAGATGGATATGTTGACCAAGAAGTTTGACAATGTGCACCTTCCTTCCTAAGATATGCAAGTTATGAGTTGTAAGCTTTGTGGTGGTGGTCATTCCAACATGGAATGCCAAGTTACTGAGCAAGTCCATTATGTTGCTGACCAAAACACCAATAGACCCCAAAACAACCTTTTTTCCAATACATATAACTTGGGTTAGCGAAACCATCCAAACCATTCATAGAGAAATTCAAACACTTAAGAAGGGAATCAAAACATAAATTGGGGGAATTTTAGCAATCAAGAACAACCAACCAAAGGGGAAACAAAACACTAATTGGGGAAACCAAGCCAACCAAAGACAACCCTACAACCAAAACTTTCAACTAAGAACCCAAAATCAACTACACTAAGACTCCAAACCTGGATTTGAGCTAGCTTTAGAAAATGCACAAGCAATATGACAAGTTGGAAGCTTGTTTAGATCAACTTAGTGCTCAAAACCGCAAGCTGGAAGTGCAAATGAGCCAATTGGCCAATTCTCTTGGTGGAAGACCATAAGGTACATAACTTAGTAGGATCAAGATAAATCCTAAAGAACAATGCAAGGCGATGTCACTTCAAAGTGGGAAGAAATTAGAAGACCTTCTACCAAAGAACAAGAATGATCCTATTGTTGAGGATGAGAAGACTAAAGATGAGGAAGTAGAGGAAATCAAGCCAAAAGCAGGAGAGGAGAATAAAGAAGCTAAAGAAGATGAGATAGAAGAGATCGCAAGAGAAAAGAAAGAAGAGCCTAAGATTCTACCTAAGCCTTATGTCCTTCCCGTCTCATTCCCTCAAAGGCTTAAGAATCATAAGCTTGATCAATAATATGAGAAATTCCTCAATGTCTTTAAACAATTCCAAATCAACATTCCATTTGTTGAGGCTTTGGCTCAAATGCCTACTTATGTGAAATTCTTGAAGGAATTATTGTCTAACAAGAGAAGCTTGGAAGATTATGCCACCGTTGCACTCACAGAAAAATGTAGCACCATAATTCAAAATAAGTTATCCGAGAAGTTGAAGGATCCGGGTAGTTTCTCTATTCCATGCAATATTGTCACTCTCGAATTTGTGAAAGCTTTATATGACCTTGGAGCTAGTGTGAGCTTGATGCCTTTATTCGTTTGTAACAAGCTTGGGTTGAATGATTTTAAACCTACAAGGATTACCTTGCAATTGGTGGATAGATTGGTGAAGTATCCGGTGGGATTTATAGAGAATGTTCTTTTCAAGGTTGATAAATTCTATATTTCGGTTGATTTCATTGTCTTACACATAGAAGAAGATATTGAAATACCACTCATTTTAGGCTGGCCATTTTTTAGCAACTGCCGGTGCACTGATCGATGTCAATGAGGGGAAACTCACTTTGAGAGTTAGGGATGAGTTGGGAGAGTTTAACATTGCTCAAGCAACCAAATTTTCCACCTTTACTAATACTTATTTTCGAAGAGATGTTGTTGATGAAGTGGTCTAAGAGGTATTTGATGCCACTTGTTATGAAGATCCTCTGGAGACTTGCCTTGTTCAAGATGCAACAATGAAAGATAAAAACATTGAAGTGACAATCCAGGCACTAGCCCTTGAAAAACATGAACCAAGTTGTCTTCCCACTCATGTCAAATGAATTTCCTGAGTTCTTAACAATGCAAAAGTTTCTAGAAAAAGAGCAACAATTTGTGTAGAGGAGAAAGGGATGTGGAAAAGAGAGTTACCCACTCTCTTGGTGATTCTTTTTAAAAGACAATTCCAAACGTCCAACTAAGACGATGTTATAGAAGCACTTCTTGGGAGGCATCCCAAGTTCTATCCCTTTTAGCCTTTCAAATTTAGTTTTATTTTAAACTAACTGAACTCACATTTAAATTTTTCATTGGGATGTTTTTCTTGTAGATAATGAATAAAAGTACAAGGTGGGAAGCACAAAAGGAAGAGACACACACATACTTGAGAAAACATACTTCAGCATGCACCTAGCATGGATAATGTTCATCTAGCATTCCATGTTTCCATGCTCTGCAAATATATTCCAGATCATTCCCATGCGTTGCAAACTTAACCATTGGATCTAAAACAAGACTTGACATATGAAGAAGTCCCTATAGCTATTGTTGAAATGATGATTAGAAGACTTCAAAACAAAGGTATTCTAACTTGTAAATATTGTTCTTGAACGATAAAATTTTGAATTGAGATTGGTAGATTGGATTTCTTGATAGTTTTGTTTGAATTAAAAGAATAGTTTTAGAGGGAATTGTGCATGTGAGCTCACAAATTGTCCATATACATTAACCATTTTTGAACATACTGCATACATTTTGATTTTTGAAATATAAAATGCATATATTTTTCTTCAATTCATACTCAGGTCCAAGAGCATGGGCTCGTGCTAATTGTCAAGCACGTGGACGTGCTTTTTATTTTGCTCCTTTTAAAAAAAATTCAATTTTAAAATCGCACGTGCTCGTGCAGTTTTAAGAAGCACAACCTCATGCGTTCCTATTCCCAAGCATCTAAAAATACTCACCCAGAGCATGAGCTCGTGCACCTCCAAAAGTAAGACCCTATGCGAAAATTTATGCTACTGCCTGAAAATCTTTAAATTTCAAAATAAAAGCAAAAGAGCATAAGCTCATGCATTGCTAACAGCACGAGCCCATGCTTGCTCAACCTACATAACTAAATTGTGGGTCCATTTATCTTTTCACTTCCTATTTTCAAACTCTAACCCTCATTTCCTCTAACTTTCTTACAGCCGACCACTATAAAAACTAAATCCAGCCACCGGCGAACCCTAAATTATTGAAAATCCTCGCTCCACTTATACCAAATCGCTAGAAACCACCCAAAAATACCATAGGTCCAAGCAAATCAACTCCGGAAAGGTTTTACAAAAGAAAAAAGGATGAAGCTTCATGCTCCAACCCACCACCACCGGTGCTACCTCCTCCTCTATCCAATTCACCACCTGCGCAAAGAGCAATCAGACCGAGACCACAAAGAGCACAATGAAATAACCCTTTGTGAACCCTCAATTTTGCACTCTCATGATACATTCGCAGCTTAACACCTGCTAAGATTAGTGTGCTACTCATACGGCTGTCCCGCTAATACTAACTGCTAAACTAACTGATAATTAATTTTGGATCCACCGACACTGATCGGTAATTTTTCAGAATCCTAAAAGCCCTGAAAACTGACCCGAAAGCGTCGAAAATTGACCCAAAAGCCCAAAACCTCTAAAACTGAGGCTGCCACATGGACGTCCGCCAGGACAGCCTGCGGATCCACCATCAGACTGCATGGATCCGGAGGAATCATGGCCGCGACCGCTGCCGGCTCTCTTGCGTGTCCGCACTGACATGCTGACACGCGTCAGTATGAAGCTGGAGGAGCTGCCAGCATCCAAAGCAACCGCCGCCTATAGAAGAGGTGGATCCGCACAGATGTCTGGCAGATCCCTAACCTCTCCTGGCAACTAGTCCCCCCTTTGCGCTGAAATTCCATTTTTACCCCTCTTCAGCCTGTTTTTTAGCCCTTTTGACCCCCATTCTTTTGGTCTTTTCACATTCCTCTTTCCCAAAATACCCCCACCTCACTTTACCTATAAATAGGCCCTCCCACTCTTCATTTATGTTTACCCCGAAGAGCTAGTGTTGATGGCTATCTACTACTCTCTCTAATTAGTCTCATATACTCTCTTTGAGTAATCCCAAGTTTTAGTTAATCTCTCTTTGATTTAAAATAAAAATTAAGTAATTAATTAGTTAATTAATTAAATTAGTAATTAAAAGTTTGCTTTCTCTTTTATTGGAAACTAATTAGGTTATTCCTCCTTGGATTAATTTTAAATTAATTAATTAAATCTACTTTCCTTAAGTAAGATTCCCAATTTTCAAGGCCGGTAAAACAAAATTTTGGTCTGAAAAAACACTCCACTCTACTCAAAATCTCCCAAGAGAAGGTACAACATCTTATCTCACCAACTCCTAAACCCCTCAAATCAAATCAAATCAAATCAATCAGATCAATCCCTAAACTCCTTCACCTCACAGTGGAATGAACTACGTGGATTTTGATCCTCATCCAATAGGGTACGCAGGCACGATTGAAATTTAACTCTAAACCTCAAATTCAAATCTCAATTAATCCATTTCCCCTCTATTTTGTAAATATTTGTATTTAATTATGTTGTAATTAAGTTAATTATTTTGGATTAAATGAGAGACCTTGTGATTTCTCTAATACCCATAAGGGCTAGAGAAAATATTCTCCTTTACTTGTGGATGTTTAAATTACTTGCTCTTTATCTTCCGTGAATTCATAATTATGCCATGATCATAAATCGCCATTAATATCTGTCATCCATGAAATCAATTTTTAAGTCAAATTAAACTTAGGAATTGAATTTAAAACTAAAAACCTAGTCCCCAAGCTCAACCTGGTTCGAAGGCTAGTGATTTTATCCTTGGGCAAATTAATTAATTGGAGTCAAATTAGATTTTTCCTTAATTTTTTCATTTAAATAAAATTAAGGTGGCGACTCTCGAATCCTTTTCCAAAAATCAAATCAATTTGCCAAAATAAAGCGATAATCGCTTCCAATCGTGATATCGGACCCGAAAGAGCATTCTAATCCCTTTAGCTTACCAGTTCCGATGCTCAAGCAAGACCTCACAGTTGGCGACTCCATTGGGAACTGGTTGCCACCCTTTTTAATAAAAGGAAAGCAAAATAAGAGTATTACTATTTGGTTGGGGTTTTCTCCAAAATAATCTCCTTTGGCTCACTTAAGTTTAATTTGACTTTCATGCATCACTTTGCATAATAAAGGCTCATTGCCTAACCTTAGTCACTTAGGAAAACTTTTTGGATGGCGAGTAGCATTGGCTCGACAACTCTCTTTGTGTATGTTGGAAGATAGCAAAAGCAATCCACCCCATGACGAATCTCCAATCATTTTGGTGGTGTAACGAGCAATCTGTACTGTTTGACCCACGTGAAACTTTTTAACTCACATGTGGTTAGGTATATCGAAACTCTAGTGGGACAGGGGTACCTTAAACCAAAACCACCCTTCACCCTTGTGTATGTAATGGTCCTAGCCTTTGACCCTAGGTTTTATGTACTATGATAATAAAGATCTTATGCATGTATTCATGAAACCTTTTTGGCATGCATCATGACATAACCATACATACAAATCTCGAGTGTAAATTATACCTTGAATAGAGTCAAGAATCAAAATTCATCCAAACCTCAAACACTTTGAGCCCCAAGACTTTTGGCCCATTACCACACTTTAAGCCTAAAACCTTTGGCACCTTAACTCTTTTAACCCCAAGACATTTGGCCCACCACCACCTTAGGCCCAAAAACCTTTTGGTCTAAGATCCTAAAACCCAAACACCATTACCTCGATCCAAAACCTAATCCTCAAGCCTAATACCTTTGGCCCAATGAACACTCTTTATCCAAACACCTTAAGCCCAAAACATTTAGCCCACCACCAACTTAAGCCCAAAATTTGTGGTATCTTATCTCTCTTAAGCCCAAGGCATTTGACACCTTACCTACCTTAAACCCAAGACATTTAGCCCACCACCACCTTAGTCCTAAAACTTTTTGGCCTAAGACCCTAAAACTCAAAAACTAGTACCCAATGTGCATGTTGACCTTAGGGACATTATCAAAATTCTCAGCTCCAAAAGTTGAGCGAAAACACACCTTACCAAATTCATTTGACCTACTCAATGACTAGCACTTTGAGGAGAACATTGGCCTAGCTGACGCGCCCTTGTTCGAGTCCTACAATCAAGTTGAGTCCCTAGTTGTCTAAAGTCAGGGTCAGAGTTTGTCGAGTTATGTTTCTCTCCTTTTGGGTCTGTAATCAACTAGAGTGAGAATTTGCTAAGTCTTACTTTTCTTTTGAGTCTGTAATTGACCTTCTTAGTTTGTCTTTAAATTTCGATGCTACTCATAATGAAAAGTTTGAATTTTTCATGTTATATCTCGTGTGTTTTCTTCTTGAATCCAACTTAAATGATACACCAAAAAATAAAAAAAAATTGATAAGAAAAAAAAAAAAAAAAATATATATATATATATATATATA
>CATKHJ010086056.1:0-10544 GCA_949750685.1 Vernicia montana | reverse complement strand
TCGATATGACAGATGGGTACATAATCAAGCCTGTGATAATTGAAGTAAAAAAGCAACCTGGGTACTATACTCCTTGTATGCAAATCCAGATAGCTGATAAGAAGCCATGGTTCTGGGACATTTTCAATTACATCATAAATGAAAAGTATCTGGAGGGTGCCACCAAGTCGGAACGAAGGACTCTAAGGCAACTTGCCAGCAATTTTATCCCTAGTGATGATGTCTTATACAAAAGGACCTGGGATAACATACACCTAAGGTGTGTAACTGAGGAAGAGGCTCTGCAGATCATGGAATGGGTCCATGGGGGTGAAGAAGGTCCACATATGAATGGAATTTCCTTAGCACGAAAAATCATGAACTTGTGCAAGATTTGTGGCTAGATTTGTGAAAAATCATGTTATTTTTGGCTAACCATGAATGAAGACTGTGTAAGATTTGTGCAGAGGTGCCATAAATGTTAGATATATGCCGATCTCCAAAAGCAACCTCCAGTTCCCTTAAACCCAATTGCAACTCCTTGGCCTTTTGCAACATGGGGATTGATGTCATTGGAAGGATAAGTCCCAAATCCTCTGGAGGTCATGAGTACATCTTGGTGGCTATAGACTACTTCTCAAAGTGGGTAGAAGCAGCTCATTATCAGGTGTTAGATTCCAAAAGAGTCACCCACTTTATCCAAACTAACATCCTTTGTCGGTTTGGTGTCCCTTTTGAGATCATTACAGATAATGGATCACACTTTCAAAAAGAAGTAGTCCACTTGTTAAAGAAGGAAAAGATATAGCATCACAAATCTTCTCCCTACCGCCCACAAACCGATGGTGCTATGGAAGCAGCAAATAAGACAATCAAGTCCCTTTTGTAGAAAATGACTGACAACCACAAGAATTGGCATAAAAAACTATCATTTTCCTTATAGGGATACCGAACCTCTGTCCGTACCCCAACAGGTGCAACCCCTTATGCACTAGTTTATAGAATGGAAGCTGTTTTGCCGATAGAAGTTGAGATCAGATCAACAAGAGTCATGAGAGAAAGTCAGTTAGAAGAAGCAGAATGGATAAAAAGCTATCATGATCAACTGAATGCCATTGACGATAATATGATGGATGCCTTGTATCAGATTCATGGTTATGAACAGAAGTTAGCAAGGCACTTCAACAAGAAAGTCAGAGACAGAGGATTACAAGAAGGAAATTTGGTGCTGAAGGAAATTCGTGCCCCAATACATGATCCCAGAGGAAAATTCAGACCTAATTGGGCTGGGCCATATGTGCTCAAACGAATCCTGTCAGGTGGAGGCACTATTCTCATAGATTTAGATGGAATTGAGTTCGCCAGACCATGCAACTTGGATCAATTAAAACGTTATTTTGCATAAATGTTAGTTTTGTACATCATTTTACATCTTTTGTAACTAAGAGCTACGTAGACCTGATTCTCCAAAAAGAAATGTTAATGAAAAAATTATATAAGGAGATACGTAGGTAACCTGTTTGGGTGCGGTCTAAATATTAATAAAATTTTATTTTTTTGTGCCAATTTTTTGTTTGATTCTTTGCTTGCATCATAAAAGAGAGAAATTAAAGCAAATAAATGATCTTTTATTCAAATTGGATTTAAGGGCAAATAAAAAATAATAAAAAAGAGTCTGAGTTTTATTCATATCCTAAAATCCCTAAGTCCTAAGTCATAGTCAAGTCCATCTAGTTAGGAGTCTCGTCTTCAATTTCTTTAAGTATGGCCACCCTCCTAACCATCTCAGCAGGTCAACATGCAACTATCCACCATAAATCATAAGCTTCCAACCTGTCAAAGCGGTAAGAAGGGAGAAAAACATGGAAACTCGTAGCCCATCCATTAGTAACTACTTAAGCCACAATAGGGGTAATCAGAGTATACTCAAAGACAACACCATTTGGGGGCACTCCTTGTGCATGACCCATCTGCCGCATCACCCTGGTTCATTGGTAGAAAGTCACCATATGCAGATCCAGCAGATATACCATCCTATACCCAAAGCTCATGGTCATGAAATTTTTAATTCGGTACCAAGGACAAACCCACAATAGCTCCTCTGGATCAAGGTCAATCAACCACTCAGTCCATGCCTTCTCAGAATCCATCTTCTTTACTATCTTCCTAGACCGATACCAGGATGCTGAATAGTTAGCTAGGGAAGGAGGGGCCACAACTTACAGATGATCTCTCAACCATACTTATCCAAAAAATGACTTCATAAGTAAGATGAAAGTGGCAATAGTGTTTAAGGGATAGAACATACCTACAAAACCACCAGGTTCATAGACCAAAGGCCATCAGACCTATAAGCTTGATCTAAGCTCAGGATAGTCTCAGCTAAGATAATCTCAGCAATTGAGCTGCCTTGTTCCATCTGAGTTACCAGTTTAGATGCATTGATATCTCCCCAACCCACTGGGGCCACAAATAGATTACCTGAGATCAGACAGAAAGCTAAATGGATATAATAATGTGTATTAAGTTCTGATCTGGGAATAGTTATATGCATGATTTGTTATAGAATAGTAATGGGTTCTACGGGTTTTCGGTGGCCTTACGCCTACCCATGCCTTAGGACCGTCATGTCTCAAAGTTGGGTCGTGACATGTTGTAACCGATATCAATGCGGTTCACTAACTTTATTTTATTTATCATTCTCATAACATCTTTATAAGTTTCCATGTACCATAATATCATAGAATTAGAATTAAATTAAATGAAAAAATTTTATTTGCATTCTTACTGGATCTCCTTTGAGTTCTTATTGATCTCGTTGGTTCGGCAACCATTCATTTTGGCTTTGAATGGCATTACTGTTCATACCAAGGACTGACGGAGTCCAGGAGATAACAGTGTGGTTCAATAAATGCTTTGCCCTTTGGGAGTTCAACTACTTAGGATGATGGACTTTTGTTTTTTCTTGGTTCTTTCCTAAGCACAGAAGGTGTTTGGTAGACCTTCGACTTGGTTGGCTCTTTGTTTCTTAGGGAATAAGAGATTGACCATCCCTCTAGTATTGGATTTTTGGGCTTTTATGAAAGGAAAGGTATCTACTTTTATGGTCTTTTGGGTCTGTGTTTTTTGGCTTTACAAAAGTTTGACTCTACTTGGATACTGCCACATCAATCAAATTGAATTCATTATTTCAATTAAGGGCATTTAGCCTTTTATTGCTAAGGATGCGTTAACGATGGTCATTTGAGGAGGTATTGAACTCGGGATGGGTAAGGGTGGGGTATCCCAACATCTCTCTTTCTTTTCTTTTCTTTCTCTTTTTTGCTTTGTTTTGTTTTATTTCTTTCTTTTTCTCACTCTCCCATCAGATGTAATATCATGCCCTCAGTAGCAGTTATAATCAAATCGAACTTAAAGACACAAGCAAGGATAATTCATAAAATAGATTCATGAATTAATCTTATTATGAAAAGCAAAATCAAACAACTTATTGTTTATAACAAAGAAAACGAGTAAAAAAAATATCGACTCGCTTGACTCATATCATTCTCCACGGATTGCCATAGTGTCAATTAAGTCCTAGACCTTATGCTGCAAAGTGATACAATTGTCAGTGTCATGACCGGCCCTTTGATGATAAGTGCAGTACAAATTAGTCCTGAAGTCTCTCGATAAAGGATCCGGCAGAGGCTTTGCATCCAAAGGCTGAAGTAACCCATCTTCCTTCAGGTCTTTAAAGATGTTGGACAATGACTCACTTAGATGAGTGAACTTCCTTTACAGTGTGGCTTGACCAGCCTTAAAAGGAAGAATCCTAGAGGTTTGAATAAAAAAGCTCGATCAAATAGTCCACTTCCCCTCTTTATTGGCTCGACTACCCTCATAGTCTAACTGTTCTAGCTGTATGCCCATTGTGAACCCTTAAAATTACACCTTTCTGTATCTCACTAAACCTTGAAGGCAGTCCCCAGGTCTTAGAAGCTAAAACAGATCAAAAATGGGCCGAATCGGTAGAGATTGAGCCCATGACCACAGGGCCACGTGTGGTGACCGCAAAGTTTTTTGCGATGACCGCACAACCACTTGTGGTCATGATTCTATGACCGCACATGGCACGTACTGTTTCGCAGGGGGCAAGTGTGATCACAGGCCCTATTTCGCGATCCTATATTGAAAAACGTGAAGTTTGGCTTCCAGCTCTCTCCCTATATAAAGGAGACCCCCTAGCTCATTTTGCATAACGGAATTTGATTGATCAACCCTCTGATCTCAAAGCAAACAGTTTTTAGCTTGGTCCGCTAAGGAACGAGCTCCCTAGTTTTAAGTTTTTTTTATAAAAATTTTCTTTTTATTTTTGCTTTGCAAAGAAAATTGGGTTGCGACTGTTGAGCTGACCCGATAAGTCAAAAGTTCCCTGTCATCCGAGGCAAGGCCAAGCCCGCCGCCAACCAATGCAAGTCTCCTCTATTTCAAAGCTGCAGGAGCGTAAGGTAAACATCTTTTCCAATCTCTTTCTTTTCCTTGTTCTTTTATTTACTTTGTCAGTATCACTCCTTAGGATTTCTTCTTCCCCTTTGGGCTCCTTGCCTAATTCTTTTCTCTTAATTGATTCACTTAGGTTAGTTAATTAAAATTTGAAATAATTAATTCAACCTCGTAATCAATTAAAATTAATCAATCAATCAATTAATCAAAACATGATAAAGTGGTTTGACTAAACAAACCCTTTGTAAGAAGGGTGAACTACGTGGATTTTGATTCCTATTCAAAAGAATACGTAGGCATGCTTGTCTAAAGTATCAAATCCAATTAAAATAAAATTTCCTCTTCTTTCACCTTCTTCAAATAGTTTAGGTTTTGTATTTTCTTTTATTTCTCTATTTTGTTACTTTTAATAGAATTTAGTTTGGGAAATGTGTGACTTCCCTAGAATCCCATAAGGGTTAGAGGAAGTGTCCCCTAATTTGTTCTGAATTGTAAATTTAATTAATTTTCTGCTTTCTTTATTTTGCCTTTTAATGCTTTCTTTACTTTATTCTATTATTGAATGATTCATGCATTATATAATTGTTCATGGATTATAAACTGTTCATGGAACAAATTTTAAGTCATTGTTTATTAAACTTCCTAAACTAGTTTTTTTTTTAAATAAACCAAAAACCTAGTCCTCGAATCCTCTTTGGTAATCGAGGACTAGTGCACTTTTTCATTGGGATATAATTGGAGTCATTTAATTGGGTTTTTCCCTTAAATTTTCTCAAATAAAAAATAAAATTAAGGTGGCGACTCATTTTCACTTTTAAAAATCAACCAATTTGAACCCGAGGGTTCCATCGTGAGTTCAAACCCAAATGAGCATTTTGATTCCCTTTTAGCGGATCGGACCTGTGTTCAAGCGAGGCCTCACTCCATGTCAAAGAAGTCTTCAAAGGTATTATAATTAGCCTACAAGATAAGGCAGGCAAAGACCCTTTTGCAATAAGGCGCACTTGTTCATTTTCAGTGGGGCGATTGGTCATCCTTGTAGCCTTTTCCCTACATCTCATCACATAATCAGAAAAAGATTCATCCAATTTTTGCCTTGTTGTCTCCAAGTCTCTAACATTTATCTCCATTAGTGTGTTGTAGCCATTTGAGCTACAAAGCTATTTGACGACAAGTCCCAGTCTTCTTGTTTTCTCTTATCTAAATTATTGTACCATTTCATTGTAGTGCCATCCTAAAGAAGTTGGAAAAAGCTGTAGGATCTGCTTCTCAGTGGCTCTTGTGGTACTCATTAGTGTGGCATAAATTTTTAAATGGACGTTTAGGTCACCTGTCCCATTAAACTTAGTCATACCACACACCCTGAATCTGCTAGGCAGCTTGTCAGCACCATCAATGGTAAGATCACTTAGGTCCTCAATCTTATCAAAGCGTTTTCCTTTTAGCAATTTCTCGATACGTTTTAGCTAGCTCTTCAACTGCTCATTTTGCTTTTTTGAAGATAGTAATCCATATCAAATAACACATCATCAACATTCAGATTCCCAATCTGTTGATTCTGAACATTGGCTTATTACCAATCCTTTACCGCAGCCATAGCTCCAGCATCATTACTCTGATTACCAGGGTTAGTAAGTGGGGGAACACGCTCATTAAAAACTTTATTGATCTGATCCTTGATCATGGGTGCCAAGCTAGCCTCCAAAATTAGTCTGATAGTGGCTTCCAAGTTCTAGGGTCATTGTTGTTGGCCATTTGTACTTTAGTCTTCTAGGTTCTCTTTCAATTGATTCTTAGGAACGTCTGACCTAACAGTCTTGACTTGAGAGGGCTATAACTGCAGAAGTATAGGAGTTAAATTCATGAATGCATGAGATGGATGTAAGCTAATGGTGTCATGAAATGCATTTCTAATGCACAACTCTTCATATGAATCAGAAATAACCTTTCTTTATTTCTTTGTTGGACAAGGTATGTCAATCGTTTATTTGAGTTTGAGATTCATCGGTCTCTCTTTAGCTTGTTTTCTTTTGCATTTCTTTTTTACTTCCTCTAACTTTTGCTTGAGGAACCCGATGATGGATCCTTAATGAGGATATTATCTCTTTTATTTTTTATGTTTCCTTTAACTTTTACCTAAGAAGCCAATTGATGGACTTTTAGCGAGGATACTATTCACTTTCTTTTGTTCTATTTTTTTTATTCCTTTTATGTTTTTCATTTAAGTAAAATGAGACTAGAAACCCGATCAAACTTTTATTCATAAAAATTAGTTTAATTGCAGAAGAAGGCTTTAAAAGAGATAACCATATTTAGGACAAGTCATCCCTTCCAAAGACGTTTCAAACTCGCGACGGGGTAACTGACTCTAGAGCTCTTCAACTCGGGCCTTCATTTGCTTGGCTTTCTTAAGAATCTTCTCAATGATGACCTTCTTCCTATATTCCAAGGATTTTTCAAGCTTGACACCAACTTTATGGGCTATTGTAGCCACGCATTAATTTAACTCATTGATTGTCATATCAACACCTTGTTTCTTATGAGCACGGGCTTCGAAAGCAAACCTTAGTATTTCAGGATCAAGATTAGTCCTTTTCCTAGCCATTTTGGATTCAAGGTCAAAGGCCTTGGGTTCAGCAGCAACATCTTCAGGTTCATTAAGCCATGCTAAGACCTCGACCTCTTTATTCGAGTCTCGAGTGATCTTTTCACTTGATGAGGCCAATCTAATTCATAGAAAGAGTCATCCTTAGATGGCTGCAAGGGTTAGAGTGATGCAATGCGATACTCATGAATGCAAAAACTAATGCAATATCTCCACATATATCTTTCTTAAAAAACTTATAGCCCAAGAACACCTTTGAACTAAATAAAGCCACTTCCTCAGCTCTTGGCCCCCTGACTTACCTTTCATTTTGAACACTTGTCATTAACTAGTCTTTTTAGGTTATATAGCTAACTATCTTCTGTCTTTACCCTTAACTTTGCCTAGGGCCTCATAGTGAGTGTAATACCCCAACTTTAAGCTAGTCATATATGTTAAGTGATAGCAGTATATGCCGTAAGAGACATATAATAGTTATCTAATAGTATTTAATAATTTCCAGTGGCATGATAAATATATTCATTATATGATATGAAAAGCGTTTCATATTATTGTATATAGTCCTTAAGTATTTTGTAAGAGGATATATTCTCAAGTGTAGAATATGAGTGATAGATCACTCTCAAACAAATACTTTAAATATGTTCATGATCATAGGATTAATGACTGGACATCGTTAATTCCAAAAGACCATCACCTCTGTTTGTTTTCTATAATCAGCATGTGATACTTATGATTATAGAGGTAGTGAGTTACATGCTGCTTGATATGTGATGTCGATACAAACATATGGATATTCATAGGATGAATAGTCGAACTGTGACGTTAGATGATAATAATATGAATTTTTATTCCTTGTCAATTATTTATCATCCAGGTCATAATAGTGCATATAATCCTTTGACTTGAGGGACACTGTATCTCATACATATGTGGTTATGATTTATTACTGCTTACATAGACGTGCTATTCATGTACAGATATATGATATGTGATCATTCCAATTAGCTATATATGGAGGTAAGTGATTGCCAAGATAGAATTCATTACCTTGAGTAAACAAGGTTAAGATCCTATGATATCTGGTTATTCTTGATACCAAAGTTCCTAGCCAAGGCAGATAGATTCACTAGAAAGTGTTTCTAGTAGGAATCTAATTATATCAAGAATTAGAATTGAGATAAAGACATATAATCGAGGCACATTAGGGTTTGACATAAACCATTACCCTAGCCGAGATTGGGATCTATAATGAAAGGATTCAAGTGCATTATAATTTATGATCAATGGTCCGTGTGATGTTTAAGTGATCAACTATAAACATTCATTTCTAATTAGGTAGTCGTGATATACTTTGGTAGGCGTCACTCACGACTTATAGGACTAAGTGTCAAATGGGAATTTCACTTTAGTAGAGAAAAATATTTTCTCATTCCTATTGCTAATTATAAATGAACCTAGAAAGTTACACACCCAATAGTAATCACCTATCAAGTGTAAAAGGTTTACTATAATAATTAATTAAAGTGTTTAATTAATTGATTAGTAGTAAAAGGATTGAACTTGTAATTAAATTTATAAAGACCCTAGCATGTCCTGAAGTTTAAATCCATAAAGGTTTCATTTTAATTAAATCTTAATTTGTATAGGATAAAAATTTAAAGGATTAAATTGAAAATACTATGGACTAAACAAATCATAGAATTAATTTTAAGTTTAATGGAAACCCTAAACACATTTGATGTGGCTAAAGCCCATATGTGATTTGGAAAGAGGCAATTTAGGGGTTAGAGAAAATTCACTATTCACTAAGCCCATTGGATGGGTTTAGGAGTTAGAGAATTTACACTAAGGTTAAAATGGTCTTTTCTACTTTTAGCTAACGAAACTGGCAATTATACCTTTAAGGGATAAAATGGTCATTTCACCATTTGTGAAAGAAAAGTCCAATTTTGCTTCTTTGCAAAATCCAATTTTGCTTCTTCATCTTTGGATGAGCCAAAATTGGTGGAAGATGAAAGACTTAATGGTTAACTCTTAAAAGCTATGAGTTTTTATTTTCTAAGGATGGAGAATTCATTTTGCAATAGAAATTAGATTTGAAAGAGTTAAAAGAAAAGATGAAGAAAAAGTTTCTTCTATTTTTCTTTTAATCTTCAATTCTTTTCATAGTTCTTTATGAAAGAACAAATTGCTTACAATGAATTCATTTTTCACTTAAACTAAAATTAGATTAGAGATTTGAGAGAAAAAAAATGAAGGAAGAGTGGCCCCAATAGCAGTGGAAGCTAGGTGGTAGGGTGAAATTTCAAACAATTTAAAATTTCACTTCACCCATTTTGGTCCAAATTTACTTTCAAGCAATTAATTAATTAGTGTGTAAAACACATATGCAATTAAAGAAGAAGGAAGAGTATCTTGTAGGTTCCTTCATTCTTTAACAAAGAGATCCCCAAGTGTGAAGCCTCTAGATCATCCACACCTAGTTCCACCATCAAGTTTCCTTTGGTTTACTTTGGTTGTTCTTGAATCCCTCTCTTGGTTGCCCAAATTTGATTCAAGACCATCCTACTTAAACCTTTGGAAGATAGGTTTCTCTTTTAATTGTTTTGGACTAAATCATTTTTCAATTGCAAACAATTGTTCTTTCATAAAGAACAAAGAAAAGAATTTGAAGAACAAAAGAAAATATGAAGAAACTTTTTCTTCTTTTCTTTTTTCTCTCAAATCTCTAATCTAATTTTGCTTCAAGTGAAATATTGAATTCATTGCAAGCAAATATTCTTTCATAAAGAATAAAGAAAATAATTGAAGATTAAAAGAAAAATGAAGAAACACTTTCTTCATTCTTTTCTTTTTCTCTCTTAACTTCTCTCTCTAATTTTTTTCTTGCATAAAATGAATTCCCTATTACTTAGAATATAAAAACTCATAGCTTTTATATTCTTCTTCAAGACTTAACCTTTAAATCTTGCTTTTCCACCAATTTTGGCTCATCCAAAATGAGGAAGCAAAATTGGAATTCTCAAAGAAGTAAAGTTGGACTTTTCTTTCACAAATGGTAAAATGACCATTTTATCCCTTGAGGCTATAATTGTGATTTTCATTAGCTAGAAGTATAAAAGACCATTTTAACCTTAGTGTAAAATTCTCCAACCCCTAAACCCATCTAATGGACTTAGTGAATAGTGAATTTTCTCTAACCCCTAAATTGCCTCTTTCCATATTACATATGGGCTTTGGCCACATCTCATGTGTTTAGGGTTTTCACTAAGTTTAAAATTAATTCTTTGATTTGTTTAGTCCAAAGCATTTTCAATTTAATCCTTTAAATTTGTATCCCATAAAAATTAAGATTTAATTGAAATGAAGTATTTATGGATTTAAATTTCAGGACATGCTATGGTCTTTATAAATTTAATTTCAAGTTAAATCCTTTTACCACTAATCAATTAATTAAACACTTTAATTAATT
>CATKHJ010086033.1:0-13089 GCA_949750685.1 Vernicia montana | reverse complement strand
ATAGATAGTTTTTGCTGTGAGTCTCAGAGAGTTTTAGTCGCCGTTCATTTAGGTATGGGTTGTAGTATTACAGACACACATTCAATAAAAAAAGCGAAAATGATTAATGTCATGAATCACTATAATTACCGGTTGATGAAGATAATTGCAACCGAGGTGAGTTCGCTTAGAATAGTTCACCTTACTCGAATTTATTCTGAGCTAGTGTGACCTGTAAAAAGAAACAAGAATCAAGTGGGCTAGGCGGGGTGCCTAGCAAAACCACTCCGACGGTCAAGTTAGTGAATTGGCTCAATAATGTTTGAGTATTGTTTATTTTAGCAAGTATACATGTACCTTTTGTCAGTTTAATTTTGAGGTGTTTATAGGAGATAGATCCTTACAAGAGTTGAATATGGATTTCCTTGACGGGTTCGGATATAGAATTGCTTACTGCATCGTTCTGATCCTTTTCCTACTTGGATACAAACTGGATGGCTCTTTATTTGACTTTAGTTAATGGGCTTGTAAATATATTATATTGGGCTAGGCCCAACTTACTTTACTACCCAGTTCGGTATATTTTGTCTTTTATCATTAAGGATTCCGTTTCATCAATTTTTACCAAAAATTATATATAAAAAAAATAGATTTTATAGGGCCTCCCTACTCTGCAATGGCACTCCATCCACGAAGGGGGTGTCGATTACATAAAAGAAACCGACAGCAAGAGATGGCACTCCATTCTTTTACTGTTGAATGAGTTTCAATCAGCAACCGAGGTGCCCCGAATATATATATATATATATATATAAACAAATTAATTTTTTTGGGTTTATTCAATATGGAAATCTAAAAAAAATAAAATCACAGAAAGCAAGAACAGAGAAAAGTTACCAAACCCAGATATAGCCAGACCCGTTTTCAATGTTTTCGAGATTTCAACTCGAGCTCAAATTAAAACCCAAATACTATTCCAGAAACACCGATTTTGCTTAAGCAACTAGACCCGTTTACAATTTCATCAGAAATTGTGAGATCTAGAGAGGTTGTTAGGTAATGTGGGTCTCTCCAACATGGTGGGCCCCACAAGCCTAATAAAACAAAAGAAAAGAAAAGAAAGAAAAAAATCTTGAAGGATAAAGAAAAAACGTGCTGAAAGAATTGTCAAAAAGCAGTTTTTTTTTTCGGTGCCAAATTTTTGAATATTGAGCAAGCCAATTCCAAATGGAATTGGCTTGCTCCTGGTAGGTATGCATGAGTTTGCCTATAAATAGGCAAACTCATGCAACAAATGATATAACACAGAAAAAATCACAAAATAAAGAGAGAGAATTTTGTGAGTGAGAGGGTTTTGATAATTTTTGTCCGTCCAAAAATTATCCTACATTTCTTTAATCTTGTTCACTATGAGAAATGGTGTACTGGGTTATTGGGTTTTGTGTAAGAGAGGGTTTACAATTTTGTCCGTCCAAAAATTGTACTGTGTAACTATAAGAGTTATAGTGAATTATCCCTTGTGGATCGTGGATGTAGGTTTATTGAGAAACCGAACCACGTAAAATTCTTATTGTCTTTGCTGTGAGTTATTTATTAATTTCTGCTTCCGCTGTGCGTATGAAATATCCCATAAAATTTTCCAACAAGTGGTATCAGGGCTTTTGGTTCTTATTTTGGGGTGGAGAGAAATTTTATTGGGATTGAAGTGGGACTGCTGTCCGGGGCAGTATCATATTTTGAGAAAAGAAATATACTGCAAGGAAGAGATACGAGGAATTTTTGGTGCAATCCATTTCGAGAACGGGTGTAAAATCAAAAAAATTAAGTGAATAGTAACCATGCAAAATAATTTATTTTTGCATATTATTGTTACTATAACAGTAAGCAATAGTAACAAGGAACTATAGCAGAGTACGGTACTGTTCAGAGATATTGTAGCAGGGTACGGTTACTGTATCAGAGCACGGTTACTGTTCATACAGTACTATTCATACGGTATTGTAGTAGAGGTGCTATTCACAGAGATCTGAAAAAAAAAAAAAGGGAGTCAAAATAAAAGGAGAGGTGATCAAAGAAATAGATCAAAATCTCGGCCAAGAGATTATAGCAATATGGAGTGCTATTATTGTGGGGAGACTGGTCACATACAGTATCGCTGCCCAAAGCTTAAAGAAGACTTGAAGAGTTTTAAATAGCTGCAAGAAAAGATGAAGGGTAAGCTGAAAATTGATGATGGTGATTCCTCAAATGCGGTCAAAACCGGTGATGAGTCTGATGATGAATTCCACCTAGTACAAGGTGAAGATGCTGGTGGTTTCTCTGGTGAGAGCAATTCTAACTGGGTGATGGATTCTGCTTCTGATGTGCACATTTGCAGAGATCGAGCTATATTTAATACTTTACATATTGATGGAGAATTTGGCTACATCAATGTGGGAAACATATTGAAGCTAAAGATTGAAGGCGTTGGGAGAGTTCGCCTGAAAGTCCACAATGGTGCTGTCAAAAATATTTCCAATGTGAAATTTGTACCTGGTGCAGGAGCAAACATAATTTCGCTAGGAGAGCTAACGTCGCATAGGTATAAATATATTGGTATTGGAAAAACATGTAAAGTGTGTAGAGAAGGGAGCTTGGTAATGCAAAGTAGAAAGAAAGGGAAAAATATTTGTTATTTGGATGGTCATTCCCTTTTGCAGACAGGAAGCAGTCAAGTGAAGAAAACTGAGAAAAATACAAAGAGAGTTCAGTTTCCTAACAAGGTTGAGATATATAGAATTTTGAAGAAGAGTGCTAATTCTACATTAGCGGAAAAGGGAGAGCCCTGTAAACCGGTTCTTAAACGAACCGTTAAATCTTATAGTGTAGATGACTTTTGCTTGAGGGGGAGCATGAAGAGATCCATACTTATAGGAGAGACTGACAGAGAGTTGCAGTCATAATGGAGTCCTCCATGTTGTTGGGAGGGGGAGATTTGTTAGGTAATGTGGGTCCTTTCAACATGGTGGACCCCACAAGCCTAATAAAACAAAAGAAAAGAAAAGAAAGAAAAAAATCTTGAAGAAGAAAGAAAAAACGTGTTGAAAGAATTGTCAAAAAGCAGTTTTTTTTCGGTGCCAAATTTTTGAATATTGAGCAAGCCAATTCCAAATGGAATTGGCTTGCTCTTGGTAGGTATGCATGAGTTTGCCTATAAATAGGCAAACTCATGCAACAAATGATATAACACAAAAAAAATCACAAAATAAAGAGAGAGAATTTTGTGTGAGTGAGAGGGTTTTGATAATTTTTGTCCGTCCAAAAATTATCCTACATTTCTTTAATCTTGTTCACTGTGAGAAAGGGTGTACTAGGTTATTGGGTGTTGTGTAAGAGAGGGTTTACAATTTTGTCCGTCCAAAAATTGTACTGTGTAACTATAAGAGTTATAGTGAATTATCCTTTGTGGATCGTTGATGTAGGTTTATTGAGAAACCGAACCACGTAAAATTCTTATTGTCTTTGCTGTGGGTTATTTATTAATTTCTGCTTCCGCTGTGCGTATAAAATATCCCATAAAATTTCTCAACAGGACGGTGTGTCTAGAGAGAGCTAGAGATGGTATGTATGGGCTAGATGGGTTTATGGCTATGTGAGAGGTTGAGAGAACAAATGATCGAGAGAGAGATTAGGGAGGTTTTTGATAGTGGGTTTTTTGTTTTTTTTTTTGGTGTTTTGTTTTGTTTTTTTTATTTAACACTGTCACCCCTTCCCTCTTTCTCTTCTCTCCGATTTTTTTTCAAAAAATATGAATATATATGGGTAAGCCTAGATTAACAAAATGGAGGTTCAAATACTAAAATGCCCTTATCAATTTAATGTTTCTGAATTTTATTAAAGGGTAAAGATGTCAAAACAAAAATAAAAGAAATGAAGGTTCGTGATAAGAACTTTGGGGTTACTCCAACTTTTAAGGGCTATGATCAAACTGATTTAAGGATCAATATTAAACTAGATTTGAAAATGTTGATCTAAAGGTTCAAATAAAATAAAAAATTTTATTTATTTATTTATTTTAAATTTCATTTGGAACTAAAGGCTAAAAAATGACTTTTAATGTCACACCCCACATTCTGAGGTACGATGATCCAAGGGCTTAGGGAGACGTAAAGTCACCAAAACCCGTAGAATCCAATAAGCAATACCATATATCAAACATACCATACCCATAATCTTAACCATCAAACCCACTCAATATCCATATACTCCAATACATATATATCCATATCACTTTAAGTATTAAATATTTACAATCCACATTATAACATATATCATAATTATTCAATCTCACACTCTTAGTATTACAATAATTATGCAATAATCACATTAGCACAATGAAGCTCTATTATACTGATGATAAGACAAAAATAAATATATAACACGTTGTACAAGATATCCTCCAAGCAAAGAATCGGAACTTGGGGATTACCTTGTGGACTTCTCTAGGGTCCCTGAAAAGAAATAAACCACTAAAAAATGAGACAGACTCAGTGAGTAAATAATAATATAATATAAATGTGGTAACTGGAATAATTTGATTTCAGTGAAGTAATAGAAAGAATTCAGTGGGAATAAATGAGACCATTTGCAATAACAATTTAGAATTATTTCCGTATAAAGTCATATATTCTTTTAGCAGAAATCAGTAATTTAGAGACGAAGTGTCCCCCAGTGAATTGAGAGTATCGGTCTAAACCTTACTCTCCAGTAATAACAGTAAACAGTAACATAAGACTGATTAGGTCTTATGGCTAGGATTACCCTTCCCAGCTAGGGTTCGGATACGCTCGCCCTATCCACAGGCATACCATGTGCACAAGGTCTGATGTAAACCCACATAAGATGGGTATTTCTGCTTCACAGTAAAAATAAGGTTCACAATATACAATCAAGTTCAACATATATACAGTTGGAAATAACAGTAACAGTTTTAAGAATAAATATTTCTAAGTTTAATTTGGGTAAATGACCCTTAATCAGTCAATCAAGAAGTTAATATTATTTATGAAAATTCAATACAGTCATGGTCTCAACAAAAAAGATTACATATAATACTATATTATTAATTATTCACCACGAACTCTTTTGCTCCCAATATCAACACAAGCAATAAGGATGCTCACGACCGTTTGGAGAACTCGATTTCCCTTTCTCTTTATTCTTTGATTCTAAATTTCACATATTAATTTCCATTACTTTGGAACAATCAATTCCAATAAAAATTTATTTTTTTAGCGTTATTTATCCATCAATTTCTAAATATATCATTAGTCTATCATGTTTAGGTTTTACTTTGGGAAAAAGTCTATAAGTTATCAATTTCCCAAATTAATCACTAAATTATTCAATTGACATTCAATTGAAGTTATTCTCATATTCAATTAAAATTTAACTCTTTTGGTTTCCAATTTCTAAGGTTTGTCGATCCTTCAATTAGGAAAAATTACATTTTCACCACTTACATTTCAATTAAGTTCACATTCATCCAATTAACACCTAAGTCAACCTAAATCAATCACTAATTGTATGAATATCAATTCAAAACCCCAATTCCTCTATTTGGCCAAACCCTATTTCACCATTTCCCTCAATTTTTATTTCCATTTTCCAATTCAAAGTTTAATTAACTCAATTAGGATATATTAGATCAATTTCACATCATCAATTGCATTTAATTCTATTTAGGTACAAAACCCCCAATTTACCCAATTCTAAAAATTGAGAACTTCTCCATTCTTCATTAAATCTTCAAATTGATTCAAAAATTAATCTACTGACATTCTAAAGAGTCTAATTTATCATTAAAATCATAAAATCAACATCAAACTAAAAATTGCTTAATAGGCCAAACCATGTGGCCTTAATTCTCCAATTTGTCATTTTGTTGATTTTTTTCAATTTCCGTTCATTAAACCTTAATTCCTACTCTCCATCATCATCATAAACCAAATTATTCATCAAGAAAGGAAGAAGAAAATCTTGCAATTTAAGCAATCAACACACTCCTAAGTCTATTATAATTGAAATTTAAGCTTGGTTTTAGAGATTACCTAAAACAAATATGAATTCTTGATGGAGGACTTGGAGTGGCCGGATGGTGTTTGTAGAGAGTTTAGTGCCTTCAATTCTTTAGTTAGATGATGAGAATGAGATAGAAAATTAGAATTTTCTAGCTTTATAGCCTAGTCATCAAGAATGGATGATAATGACTGAATTACTTTGATCCAATGGTTATAATAATTAAGCTTATTATTGAATTTCTAATATATTTATATATGTAGATAACTATCCACAATTTTCCTGATAGCAATTTTATTATTTATTTAAGTAATTTTTGATTTATGTCAAATGTTGACTTTGAAGACAAGTGGGGTCCACCTCCATTTTAATCATCTAAGTTCACTTATTTACCTTAATTAAAATAATTTTCCCTTCCTATTACATGTCGTGGCTGACATACTTATTAAATTTACTGCATTTAATTGATGATTATTCAATTGAAATTTTCATTTTTCCATTTTGTGCTAATTCTCTACTTTGATTAATATTTCCTACAATAGTAATTCTCTAATCATACTAATATCAATTTTATTTATTCAATTCCTCTAGTGATTCATAATTAATTCCCAATGTAACACAATGAACTTGTGCAAGGTATCATAATTAAATGATTTAAGAACTTTATTAGACCTTTTAAATTCTAGGCTTTACCTAGGTTATTACCCTCGATCCCCCTTTAAGAAATTCATCCTCAAATTTAGAAAACTTACTTGTTATGTCTCGAATATTTGAGGATACTTTTGCTTCATAGATTCCTCGCTTTCCCATGTATATTCCTCTGTACTGTGGTTCCGCCATTGTACCTTGACCATTGGAATCTCTTTATTACGCAATTTCTTTACTTGTCGGTCTAAGACTGCTACAGGGGTCTCCTCATAAGAAAATTTCTGATCGAGTTCAATGACTTGAGGTTGTAAGATATGTGAGGAATCTGGTACATATTTTCTTAACATTGAGACATGGAAAATTGGATGTACATGTTTCAATGACGGTGGTGAAGTCAGCCGATAAGAAACTTCATCAACTTTGTCCAAGATTTCAAAAGGCCTAATGAACCGTGGAGATAGCTTTGCTCTTTGTACGAATCTCATTATGCCCTTCATAGGTGAAATCTTTAAAAATACATGATCCCTTACCATAAACTAGATATCCTTTCTCTTTGGGTCAGCATAACTCTTCTGTCGGCTAAATGCAGTTTTTAACCTTTCCCGAATAATCTTGACCTTCTCAGTTGCCTCTTTAACTAAATCGGGAGCTTCTACATGCTGATCTCCAGCTTTCTTCCAGCCTATCGGAGAATGACATTTTCGCCTATATAAAGCCTCATAAGGATCCATTCCTATAGAGGAATGATTACTATTGTTATAAGCGAATTCAATAAGCGGTAGGTATTTGTCCTAATTTCCCCCAAAATCCATAACACACATCCGAAGCATATCTTCAAGTGTCTAGATAGTTCTCTCCGATTGTCCATCGGTCTGTGGATGGAATGTTGTACTAAAATCCAACTGCATTCCTAATGCTTCTTGAAGTTGTTGCCAAAATCTAGAGGTGAAATGTGGACCTCTATCGAAAATAATCAAAACAGGAACTCCATGCAGCTTTATAATCTCATTGATATAAATTTGGGCATATTGTGCTGCTGTATAAGTTGTTTTAACCTCTAAGAAATGCGTTGATTTCGTTAAACAGTCGACAATAACCCAAATAGAATCATACCCTTTCTGTGTCCTGGTAGTCCCACTACGAAATCCATTGTTATCCTTACCCATTTCCATTCAAGCAATTGAATTTCTTCCAACAACCCTGAAGGTTTTTGATGTTCAATTTTCACTTGTTGACAAGTGAGGCACAAAGTCACAAACTTTGCTACATCCTTCTTCAATCCTGGCCACCAATAATACTTCTTCACATCGTGATACATTTTTGTAGCTCCAAGATGCATATTATAAGGAGCTTAATGTGCTTCTTGAAGAATTCTTCCCCATAAGTCACCGATACAAGGTACACACAATCAATTGCCATAGTAAAGCACATCTTCTCTCAGTTAAAATTCAGAATTTTGCCTCCGTTTTGCTTCTTCTTTAATCTCTAATAACTGAGGGTTCTCATTCTACATAGTCTTCACTTCATCAACAAGTTTTGGCTTCACTTGAAAATGAGCCAATAACACTTGGGAATTGTTTATTTCCAATAGTAGCCCTTCATTGAACAATATTTTTTTTAATTTTTTCACAAGACATCTTCTTTGGACAGCCATATGTGAAAGAATTCCCATGAATTTACGACTCAGTACATCCGCCACGACATTCGCCTTTCCCGGATAGTACAAAATCTGGCAGTCATAATCTTTCAATAATTCTACCCATCGTCTCTGTCTGAGATTCAAATCTCACTGATTCATAATATATTGGAGACTCTTATGATCCATATAGATTTCACATTTTCTCCATAGAGATAATGTCTCCAAATTTTCAATGCCAAAATTGCTACTGCCATTTCTAAATCATGAATGGGATAATTCATCTCATGCTTCTATAACTATCTAGATGCATAAGCAATAACTTTACCATTTTGCATCAAAACACATCCCAATCTTGATGCATCACAATAAATGGCAAACCCGCCATCATCCTCTGGTAACGATAGGATAGGAGCAGAAATGAGATAATTCTTTAGCGTTTGAAAACTTGCTTCACAATTGTCATCCCATTTATATTTCACTTGTTTCCTAGTGAGTAGCGTTAAAGGTGCAGCTATCCATGAAAAATCCTTCACAAATAGACGGTAATTGCCAGCCATTCCCAAGAAACTTCATACTTCAGTCACCGTTGTAGGTCGAGGCCAATTTGCTACAACTTCAATCTTTTTTGGATCCACATGAATCCCTTCTTTACTTACCACATGGCCTAGAAAACACACGCGGTCCAACCAAAATTCACATTTTGACAGTTTTGCATAAAGCTTGTGTTCTCTCAATGTTTGCATTACAATCTTCAAATGCTCTATATGATCCTCCTCACTCTTCGAATACGCCAGAATGTCATCGATAAACACAATTACAAAATTTTCTAGTTATGGTCTAAATACTCAATTCATGAGGTTCATGAATGCAGTAGGTGCATTCGTTAAACCAAATGGCAGCACAGTGAATTCATAGTGACCATATCTAGTCCTGAAAGCTGTTTTACAAATATCTTATCCTCAAACCTTCAACTGATGATAACCGAATTAGAGATCAATCTTTGAAAAATAACTAGCTCCTTGTAACTGATCAAACAAATCATCAATTCCCGGCAAAGGATATTTATTTTTCACCATAACTTTATTCAACTACCGATAATCTATACATAATCTCAATGATTCGTCTTTCTTTTTCACAAATAATACAGGAGCACCCTAAGGAGAACTACTGGGTCTAATAAAACCTTTATATAAAAGCTCTTGCAACTAAAATTTCAACTCCTTCAGTTCAGAAGGCGCCATACGATAAGGTGGTATTGATATCGACTGAGTACCTGACATTAATTCTATAGAAAATTCAATCACTCTATCAGGTGGCAAATTGGGTAACTCCTCAGGAAAAACATCAGGAAAATCTTCTATCACAGGCATTCTTGAAAGACCCTTAGGAGTTTTGTCTATATCTACCATATGGGCTAAAAATGCTCGACACCTTTTTCTAAGTAATCTTTTCGTTCCCATAGCAGAAATAAGATTAGTAGATAAATCACTCTAATCTCCTTGATACACACATTTCTTACCATTACTCTGGTCAAAACCAATTCTCTTTTCTCTACAATCTATATGTGCATTATGCTCAGCTAACCAATCCATCCCCAATATTGTATAAAACATCTAATTCAATCAAATTTGTAAGAAATTACCTACCTTCCATTTCAACTACACAGTTTTTGAATATATTTTTAACTTCTACAGTCTCCCCTAACGGTGTAGTGATAATTAGAGGTTTTGTCTTAAGTTTTTTGAGTTTATTCAAATTCTTTGCAAAGTATGGGGAGATAAACAAATGGATTGCCCCAGAATCAAACAAACATCTAGCAACACATGACTGGATAGGTATTGCACCTATCACAGCTGTATTTGAAGTACGAGCATCTTGCTGATCCAATGTATATACTCTTCCTCCTTCTTTCCCTTCAACATGTCGAACTGCATCAGAGGTTTGCCCTTGTCCTGGTCCTTTACCTCTATTTCCTTGACCCCGATTCTCAGTTCGATTCATTTGAATGGTTGGTTGTGATGTTGCAGATGTTGTATGTTGGCCCTTTATCTTAGGACAATCCTTCATAAAGTGTCCTAATTCACCATAACATAGACAAGCACCAGTGGTTCGTCTACAAACCTGTAATACCCCAAAAATTCATGCACGAACTTCTATGTGATAATATGAGTAATTATGTGTAGTACATGAGATAAATTTGAAATAGAATTTGGGTTAATAAAAAGTGGGTCCCATTCCCCACTAACACCTTATTTTATGTATTTGCTTATGTCTAGGTTCATTGAACCTAGACACTTGCTATCACTTTCTTTTTATCTTCAAAGCTCACTAAAGCAAGAGACAAAAGAATCTCTTTTCTTTTTCTCCTTATTTTTCTCTTTTTCTCATTCTTCTTATTCCTTCATTCCTTCATTGATCAAGAGTGAGTTCTCCATCAAAGAGAAGAGCTTCAAGGTAATGATCTAAATCATTTCTTCATCTAGATCTTGTGATTTATGCTTATTGTTTTAAGGAGTTCTTCTTCTTCTTCTTCTTCATTTCTTTTCTTTGGTTTACCCAAATGGGTTCCTAGAAATAGAATCCCTTCAAGGAAGATGTTCATAGATGATGATTTGTAAGGGTGATTTATGAGCATTGAATGTATGGAAATGGTTTTCAAGAAAGGATATCAAAACTTCCCATTTTTGATGATAATGGGTCTGATTTAATGAGTTTATAAAATCTTTGTTGATTCTATGTTTTGATGGGTAAAATGAGTTGATTTATAGGTCTATGGTATGAATTAGGAAGCGATTTGGCTTTGGGGAAGAATTGGTTGATTCCCATTTTCAAAGCCATTTGAGAAATTCACCAGAAATCGCACCAAGACCGTCACACGTGTGGCCACACGATCGTGTGGCCGGGCGTGTGACAAGTTTTTAAAGATCTGTGTATTTTCCCACTGGTCACATGTGCGGACACACGATTGTGTGTCCGAGCGTGTGATAAGAAATATTAAATCTGTATAAAACATCCCGGGTCACAGTGCGGACACACGGTCATCTGTCTGAGCGTGTGACAGATTCCAAGATGTTTTAATTCTATGATTAGCATTGTTAAATGAGTCTAGTTCATAGATTATATGATTTAATGTCAATTCTATTTGGGTTTCTATAGATTCTCATAGATATTTGAGAAGAGATAGAGGAGATGAGGTGGATGGAAGATGTGACCATCATGTGTGTTTGATGTAGAGATTGATTTAAGATATTTTGGATAATTGCACTGTCAAAGTGAGTGATTATTATACTGCTATGGTTGTGTTTGAACCATAAGGCATAAACGCCTAATTTTTTCATAACCACCAATTGTTTTATTGATAATTGATATTTGAATATAGCATTTTGTTGCATACATGAACCCAATTGATATTTGAATTGAAACCATGATTATTGATTCATTGCTAAACCATGTTTATTGTATAATATTGTATACCTTATATGTTTGTGAAACCAAAAGCAGAAATCCCTTATTTTGATGTGGGGTAAAACATCAGGCATTATGCACAGTGTACTATGGTGGATAGAGGAAAGTATTTATGTCCTAGCTAGGGAGGGCTTATTGCCCTAGCCATAAGATCTGATCAATCTTACGTATTGGTGAAGGTATGCTCCGATAAGATGAGCCTCTACTTCGATATTGATATGATATGATGAGTAAGTTCTATGTCTCAGTTCTCGATAATGCCTTTGAGCATAATGCCATTATATGAAGAACGTTAAGACATAGTTACTTGATACTTGTACTGTATTGATATGATTATGCTGAACATGATATGTTATTCTTATTGACCCAATCGATTGATATTATTGAACCGATTGTGTATTGAATTGGAACCATTGATCATTGATATTGAACCTATAGTTTATTGTTATTGAATCCAATCGTTTCTTATTATTGAACCGATTGGTTATTGCTATTGAAATGTGAACCATGAACTATTATTGTAAACTGACCTTGAATCACCAAGCTTCACAAGTTATGGTAGTATAATCTTTACTCATTGCGTTATCTCATTAGTGATTCCATTTTTCAGGTGAGCTATAGTTTATCGGTTCAATTTCCAAGGCATTCTTCTCCACCCTCGGAAACTCAAGTGATTAATGTAAAGCTCATTCTTATTATTCATTTTGTATAGATAATGATTCAAATACTAGATGCTTGTCACGACCTGACTTACGAGCCGCGACGGTCCTAGGGCATGGGTAGGCGTAAGGCCACCGAAAACCCGTAGAACCCATTACTATACGATAACCAAACATACATACAACTATTCCCAGATTAGAACCTCAAACACATTTCTACAACCAATCCACATTATCCATACATTAAATGTATGCCATAAAACAATACAATAATATGTCATATATTACAGTCCCAAAATGAAATTACATAATTGAACCATCATAATATCTCAATATCACAATGACCATGGAACTATAAACTTGACTCTTGGAGATACATATTCTTTATGATATAATCAAAATGAAAAAATAGACATGGACAGAGTAACCCCCAAGCGAGAAGATGTAGATTGAGTTTTACCTCGTCTCAACCTCTATAGCACCTGAAAAAAAAAGATAAACTACTATGGGTTGAGATATAAATCTCAGTGAATACACAATAGATCAATATATTATGCTGGCTAGATACAATATAGAAAATACGAATAGAATAGCTTCAAGACTTTTTAGGCAATATAAATGATTAGATAATCATTATTATTA
>CATKHJ010085949.1:0-11131 GCA_949750685.1 Vernicia montana | reverse complement strand
ATCAAGTGAAAGACCTTAGTCCTCAACAATTCTGTAGCAGTTGAATCCAAAATTTATAAATGTTGTACTTCTACCCTAAAAATTTTAAATAGCTGAGGCCAAAGCAAAGCATAGTAAAATCTTATGGAAGGACTCAAAGCATTTATTGTTGCCATTAACCCTAAATTCTTAATTTGTACTAATTCAGTACTCAAAGACAAAAGAAACTCCACTTGATTCCTCTAGTTATTCAATTTTGTTTAATGTTCACATCACAACAACATTTAATAGTATTAATGTCTTTTTTTTTTTCTTCCTAATCTCAATCTTTTGTTGTTTAATTAAATACTAACATTGTAAGTAAAAATAAAATAAATGTCTATTGATGATGACTATATATACATGATTACCTAATTAACTACTAATTACATAATTAAAAGACAAAATAAATATAAAATATCAAAGTTTAAAAGTTTAAAAATTTCAATTCGATTAGTGAATTAGAAAATAGACATTTCACCTGTCATGAGAACAGCTTGCGTGCTGTGACAGTAGTTTATTGGGAATTTGCAAGAAACTTTGTCTCTATACCTTTGCTGCCTCCAACGATTGATCTCCTTTTTTTTTTTTTTCCTTAATGTTTGGTCAAACATGAATTTATTAATGGGAGAAGAAGAGAATCTCATATAGATTATGCAAAACTCTATATATAATTAAAAGATATGTAAGAAAAATAAATAATAAGAAGTTTTGGTGTATAGCTTGTAAGATTAAAGTCTACATCCACAAGTTTATTTCATTTAAATTGAGAAAACAAAGACTTGTCCTATTAGCTTTGTTGTGTTTGGATCCAGCTTGCAATTAATGTAGTGTATGGACCAGTTTCCTTTTTCCCTTTTATATATAAATAAACTGATAATAATGATAGACAAGTTTTGCCCTGTAAATTAAAAATCCACTGCTCTGTTTTTCCTTTTTCTTTCTTGAACAAAGAAAGCTCAACTTCATTACTATTTTTTTCATGGGAAATTTACATTATTAATTTATTACGCCAAAATGCCATCAGAAATTAATAATTTTTTTATTAAATAAAATAATCATTTAGTATTATTAATAATTTTTATAAACTTTTCCGTGCGCGAAAGAATGCTATAATTAGATTTTCTTAAACTAATGAAGCAATTAGTCACCATTAGATAAATCTATTGGCCTAATCTGCTGATAATAATTAAATAAACTAGTAGTACCATTTGATTAATTCCTGTTACTTAAAAAATATTGGCATAATTGTCCAAATCTAGGTGATTTGTGTTGTCTCACCCTCAAAAATCAAAATAATAAGAAATAACTAAACACGTAATAGTGGCCAAATAATAATCAGCTAATATAATTATTAATATTGATTTAAACATAAAGGTATTATTTAATACATTGTAACTATAATATAGTAAACTTAAGAGATCAGTCACTTGTCACGTTGTTGTGGCTTGTGAGTGGTGGTGAGTCCATTTCGATTTCTACTTGAAAATCCACCTTCTATCATGATAGCTCTCCCTAGCCATAACAATGATAAAACCCATTTGTGTTTGTCATTTCCTTTTACAAAATAAATATGTTCTTTTCAACATATTGGAAATTTGTATGAGAGGATTCGTTACCGTAATTATTTTTTCACATCAAATTTTAATTCATAATTTTGCAATTTAGACTATGATTTTAATATTATTAAATCGAAATTCATTTATAAATATTTAGCTTTTTAATATTATTATTATAAGATAAATATTTAATTATTAAACTATTAATAACAAATTTGATTATTGGGCTACCAATACAATAAAATCATTAACTTTTCATTAAATATATTCGTGGCCCAAATGTGAGTATGAAAAATGTTAAATTTTATAAAATTTCATCCCATCAAATCTATAATTTCTTTTTCTAATTTCAAGTTGACAGCCCAATCAACAATTAGGTCTAACTTCCTCTAGATGCAGAGTACTCTTTTTCAGTATCTCTTACTCTAGTAATGTTTGTTTCAAGAAAAAAGACTAATATATATATTTAAATACCTTTGGCTTATAATAAAAGGAGATGGATTTTTAAGAGTGGATAAGCAGTAGCTAGCTAGGCAAAAGCTTAACAAGAAAGCCAAACATTGCAAGGGAGGGGACGTGGGGTTTTCGAAATTCTTAGATTCCAATCTTAAGCTTTAGCTTTGTTTTTCTTACTTCCCATTAAATAGTTTCTACATTTATGATTTATTATCAAAGGAAATTTCGTCTGAGA
Organism: Vernicia montana; assembly: GCA_949750685.1. Lineage (NCBI taxonomy): Eukaryota > Viridiplantae > Streptophyta > Magnoliopsida > Malpighiales > Euphorbiaceae > Vernicia > Vernicia montana. The sequence continues at coordinate 8,863 of CATKHJ010085949.1, read as the reverse complement.
ATTTTCCACCATTTGGTTGGGAATTAATTGCTTTTGTTTTGTTTTTTTTTTATTTTAAATTTGAACTTATTTTGAGTTCCATAAATTATAAGAATATATTTCAAAGAATGTCTTAGCTGTAAGCCTGTAATCAATGCACTTAAAAATCTGTTCGAAAATGAAAATAATCAGTGTACTTGCAACAACATTTATTAAAATTAGTCTTCTAATTATTTTTCCCATCCTTTTAAAAAATTGTGAAAATTAAGAGATTATAAATTTAAATTTTTCAAGTCATAAAAAATTATCACTAAGAGATGTTAAAGGAGAGAATTACTTATATTATATAACCAACAATATTATTTTCGTCAATTAGACCTCCAATAAAAAAAATAATTATAATTAAAATTAAAAATATCACCCTTTCATTTTAAAATTTATGTTGATATTTTTACATTTATAATTATTAAAAAAAATTATAATTTCACAACACACTCCATTGTAAAATTATAAAAACTCAACACTACTGTAAAAATAATTTAAAACTACAAATCTCTTAATTGAAATTAAAACTTTTAGTTGTTAAATAGGACAAATTTTCATATTTTTATTCCTAATTTTAAAAAATGATTAAATTTATAGTTGATGATAAATATTAGAATTAAGAATAAATTCACAACACAATAAACAAAAAGACAAGATAAAAACAACAAAAACATTAAATAAGGAATACCCGTAAGTCTTGGACCTCTTTTAAATAAATTTTTTCATAACTAAAAAAAAAAAAAGAAATGTTTAGTTGTCAAACATGTGAGTGAAGCAGCTTTTGCCTTCTAATACAGTGCCTTTATCTTCACCTTTAAACTCACTGGTTCGCATTTCAGAACCAGCCAATTCCAAATATGGCCAATCAAATTATGGTCCCGATTTGTAACGACTCATTCACTTCTATTGTCAAACCCATATTAACATTAATAATTCACAAATATGCTCGTCTCTCTAAGAAAATTAAGATTAAGGACATTTTAGTCATGTTATGAAATCATATAGGGACATTTTGGGAACAATATAAAATAAGGCAATCAAAGAAAGTTTAAAGGGGAGGCACACGTTATTTCATGATGACGCACTGCGCGTTAGGAGCTTGCGTACGGCGCCATATTGCGCCCAAATGCCCAATTTGCCTTTTCTCTGCCAGAGCCAACCTGCCCATTTCATACCCACATTAGCCTTCTCTCTCTCTCTCTCTCTCTCCTTTATATAATATAAACAATAGGATACAGCAGTGAAATCTCACTCACTTTCTCTCCCTCTAATTCTTGATTCTTGGGTTCTGTATATAATATATATATATATATACAAGTAAATGTATCAGAGCATTGATTCTTGGGTGTTTTAACTTAGCTGGAAATCTGGGAGTTGGTTGAATTTACTTCATAATGATGATGATGATCGAGGAATGCAGAAATTAAGTGACCCTTGTTTGTTTGTAGCTATACACTTATATTTGACTGCTGGGGCATTGAACTTTCTTGGGTTTTCAAGGAATGAACTTTCTGTTTAAGGTATAAATATGAATCTGCTTCTATCTTTTTAAATATGCTATTGAGTATGGAGTAATGGTGTTCTGTAATTCAAAACCAAGTTATTGAATTGGGTTTTGTTGGGACTTGCAGATTCAGAGGGACTGAAATATACTAGAAAAAGATGAATAACAGAGTCAGGACAAGGCTGCAGTCCAAGAAAGCTCCAGAAAAAGTAAGCTAACTTATCACACTTTAATCAATGTCTAAACAGTGTTCATTTGATCTTTTAATTGTTTATTATTATTATTATATGTTTTGAAAAACAGTTTCTACTGTTCATAATCTATCAAAAAAAATTTGAAAAATTGAAGTCTAGCTTCTACCGGAAACTATGGCTTAAGTTTCAATAAGGAGGATCCAGAAGCTGAAAAGGTCCTGAAAATCTTAATAAAATAGCCATTTATTATGGCAATCCAAAAGGGGTTTTTCTATTAAATCTGCAAAATTAGAAAAAAGAAACTTTATTTTCCTTAATTTTCTAGTATGTAATTCTAATAGAGCAAACCGATCCCCTGCAGGTACCAAAATATTCTCTGGATAATTAAGATTTGTTTGAATGATTTTTCTTTTGATTCTATTCTTTGCATTATTTCTTTACTCTTCTCTAGCCATTATTTTATTTTTACTTGATAAGCTGACTGTGATTACTCATAATTATACTTTATATTTATCAATCTCTGTTGCCATGCAGGGGAAGGTTGAAAAACTACAGGGGAACAAACAGAGAGATGCCACAAAAGCAGCTAAAAAAAATAGACAGGCCTCAAGCAGAGAGAGGAAAATAGCATTGCAGCAAGATGTACAATCTTTCTTTTTTCCTTTTATTTGTTTCCCAATTCATGATTCATATATTTTTTTATTGATTAAATGTTAAAATTTGTATTTGTTCAGGTTGATAAACTAAAGAAGAAGCTCAGGTACGAAGAGAATGTTCACAGAGCTTTGGAGCGAGCTTTCAATAGACCTTTGGGAGCTCTACCTCGCCTTCCTCCTTATCTGCCTGCAACTGTAAATGATTCACAATCCATTTATTTCTAGCTTAGATTTCGTCTTCCTCCTTGTCCTTTTCTTTTTTTTATGTAAAATAAAGAAAGAAAATCATTTGTAAGTGGAACCCATATAATTGGCAATCGGAGTTTAATGAGAAGAATGAAAGAACCAAAAAGGAAATGTGAGGGGAGAAACAGAGCAAGCAACCCACATTTTCAATTGATATGTTAGTGGTCAACATGGAGTTTAACCTCAATAAATATCTTTTTAATTCATTTAAGAAATGCATATTATTCGAACAGAAATTTTGATTCTGGATTTTAGTTTTTGTAGACGCTAGAGCTTCTTGCAGAAGTAGCTGTTTTGGAAGAGGAGGTTGTTCGGCTTGAAGAACAGGTTGTACATTTTAGGCAGGACTTGTATCAAGAAGCTGTTTACATTTCATGCTCCAAGAAAAATGTGGAAAGTTTTGCTGATTTGTATGATCTGTCTTCAAATAAGAATCCCAAACCAGAACATACCAAAACCATAACTCGGAATTTAGGAGAATCCACTACGCCCACAATTAGGCATTTGCCATCTCTTTCTGGTGAGTGGCGGGTTTGACATAATCAGATGATGATACATTGACATTTGATAATGTGTATTTTGATGTCAATACAGCAATTGAATAATTACCTTCATTTCTTTATTCATTTGTTGTTATTTTTCAGAGGGACAAGGGAAAGAGAATCAGTTGTGTACTAATTCTATGAAGAACAACAAGAGTTCCTCAATCCATAAAGCTCAAACAAGCAGAACTCCGGTGAAAAGACCTCCCATTGACAATAAACCAGTTGAGAAGCATTTATATCCTCAGAAAATGCAGGTCAGTATCAGGTAATAATGTTGCCAATTTAATGAAGTTATAATGCTAAATTAACAAGAATTCTATAAATATCCAGCAAGAATGTAGAGTAACAGGCCAAGAAAATGCAGAAGCAAGAAATGTCAGCACTGCAGATGAAAATTTATCAGGAGATGAAAACCCAAATAAGATTTCTGAGGACATTGTGAAATGCTTATCAAACATTTTCTTAAGAATGAGCTCAATGAAGAGTAGGCGTACTGCAGAGAATTTACATTTCTTATCAACATTAGTGTCTCAAGAAAATGGTGAAGAAGTTGAATTTCGAGATCCCTATGGTATATGTTCAGAATTTGGGAAGAGAGATATTGGTCCATATAAGCATTTGTTGGCCATAGAAGCTGGCACAATTAATCCCAACCGAACATCAAATTCTTTGTTTCTACTTCATAGGCTAAAGTAAGTTTACCTCCATTAAAATATTTGATTGATTAATTGCATTCTTTTCATGAGATTCATAATATGTATTTATTGTCAATCAATTTTCTGAATTCTCAGACTTCTACTTGGGAAACTTGCCTCTGTCAACTTACAAAACCTCACCCATCAGGAGAAGGTTGCGTTCTGGATAAATATTTACAATTCCTGCATGATGAATGTATGCTATTCCTCCTTTTATAATTTTAATGGCTTAGGTCCATCTCTAGCTGTCAATATTTCTTATCTTTCAGTTAGAAGTAATGATCTATACATGTTGTTTTCTATTACCTTTGACAAATATTGATAGAAAGGACCACTTGCTATGCTATCTTGGTTCAGGCATTTCTAGAACATGGAATACCAGAAAGTCCTGAGATGGTTGTTGCACTAATGCAGAAGGTAGGAATACCCAGTTACTTTTCTTGATAGCTGTAATATTTTGCTTTTGCTATGACTTCATTTCGCCTAGAAATAAATCAACAAATTGAAAAGCCATCTTCTGAAATGTTATTTGTGACTTATACATTTTTGTGGTTCCTTAATACTTAGGCAACAATAAATGTTGGGGGACACTCGTTAAATGCAATAACTATTGAACATTTCATCCTCAGACTGCCTTACCACTCAAAATATGTAAGTGGTGCCCTTTTCGACTTCTTTGCAAACTTCTTCTGAAAATCAAGACTTTCTGAGTTTAATTCTTTTTCTTGAGTTACCATCAGTCCTTTCCAAAGGGAGCAAAAAATGATGAAATGACAGCAAGGAGCAAATTTGGATTGGAATTATCTGAACCATTAGTCACATTTGCCCTTTCGTGTGGAAGCTGGTCCTCCCCTGCTGTAAGTTTATACATAATAGTATTCATTAGTGTGATTTACTGCCTACTTCAACCCCACATTCATTCTATCAAATTATACTAGTACTGATTAATGGACTTTGTCAAATGAAGGTGAGAGTGTACACTGCATCTCAGGTTGAAAATGAACTGGATGCGGCAAAAAGAGAGTATTTGCAGGCTGCAGTTGCAATTTCAACAAGAAAGTTTGCAATTCCAAAGTTGTTGGATTGGTATTTACTTGATTTTGCGAAGGACTTGGAATCGTTGCTCGACTGGATCTGCCTCCAGTTACCAAGTGAACTAGGGAAAGAAGCAATTAAGTGCCTTGAGAGAGGAGGTAAAAGCGAGCCTCATTCGCAGTTTGTCCAAATTATGCCATATGAGTTCAGTTTTAGGTACCTTTTGTACACACAATAAATTTTATTGCCATTTTTTGTTTACATGATTCTGGGGGAGTTGGAGTCTCAATTTTGTACAAAGCTATAGAATATATTTCATAGCTAAATGTAAAATTTGATATTGTTGTAAGTATTTGTAAAAAAGGGGAAAAAAATTAAAGAAGAGGGTTCTCTTCCACTAAGGTATTCTTCCTGAAACTACACCTGTGGAAGAGTCATACTTTAATGATAAAATGGTGATTTCCTGAGATATCTTTCTTGGCATCTACAGCTTATGAAAAAGTCTAACCATACAGTATTTTAAGAGACTGAAAGTGAATTTTAAGATTTATTAATCTTGAGCAAAAAATCATTTACAGGAGAACCTGCTTTAATATAGTATCCATACAAGCAGTATTTCTTTTCAGTGCAGCACTGGAAATACTTAGAGGGCGTAAATGAGTCAAACCGTTCGCGAGTAACTCGGTGTCCGGCTCGATAAAAACTCGTTCGCATTCGATTCGTTTTATAAACGAGCCAAACTTGAGCCTTACTTTAAGGCTCGATGAATAAACGAGCCGAGTTTGAGCAAGGTTAAGCTCAGCTTGATTAAGCTCGTGAACAGCTCGATTATAAGCTCGTGAACAGGCTCGCAAAAAACTTGATTAATAGGCTAGTGAACAGCTTTATTATTATTATTATTATTATTATTATTGGCACTTCAAAAAATATATTTTAATACTTTTATAAAAATTTTGATAATTCAATTTGACTAAAATATATATTCTCCTAACTAAAATAATCTAATATTTTCTTATTATATAATCTAATATTCTAATCTTTAAAAATATTTTTTTTATTAATTAATATCTTTGTAATATATGTGATACTCAATTTTATGATTATAATTTTTTTTTTCACTAATTGGATGATTTTACTTTTATATTAGTTTTAAATATTTTTGTCATAGTTATTTTATTAAAAATAAATATTTAGAAAATTGATTATTTTGATAAATTATAAACGAGTTTCAAAATGAGTCGAATTCGAGTTCTAACTTAACTCGATTGTAATTTATTAACGAGCCGAGCTCGAGTTGAGCTTGAGCTCGACTCGAGTTTGAACGAGCCGAACTTGAACATGATTTTCAAGCTCGAGTTCAAGATCGAGCTCGGAAAAAAAATATTGAGCCAAACCTAAACAAATTAAAGCTCGGCTCGGCTCGGCTCGGTTACACCCCTAGAAATAATGCAGATGATATATACCTCATACGGAGTAAAAAGAGGACAAAAGTATATTATGCTATAACTTGAAAAAAGACCTAGTTGAAGTTTTAGATTATTAGTTAGTTAAGTAGTTTGATCTAATAAATTATTTTTCTAATAAGTCCTACTTCCTTTAAACCCTAGTCGTCTCTTCTTCTCTTTTTCTCTCTAATTCTCTCTTAAGTTTTATTTCTTAAATTACTGTCAATCTTTGGTTCTAATATTTTATGTTAAATTTGATATGAATAGTCTCATCCTTACTATTGTTTACCATATCCACTATCAGCTCTACTAATTTGTCATCTACTTACGCGTCCTCATTTACCGTTACTTGACGCTCCTTTTGCTCGATTTCATTTTCTGTCTCCTTGCTTCTACCGTCGCCTTCCCATCTTCATTTTTACTATATGCTTGTGGATGTATATGTGTTTATTACTGTTAGGGTAATGCTTTTCATTTTATTATTTTGTATTAGATTATTTTTTATTTTTTTTATGTTATTTTGTCTTCTATTATGAAAGTTTTGTAATGTCTTCCTTTATTGGAAGTAGTTTTTTTTATTATGAGTCTGGTAGTATGTCTATACACTATTACGTTTCAGATGCTCGTAAAAAGGACAGTGGTTTGTCACATTGTTCCACTATTACAGTCGCAGTTTTTCAAAATTAACTATATGGCAGTTGGATGTTCTGTTGAACATTTGCGATATGCGAATCAGTTTGCTCTTGTTAGAGTAGTTGATTCTATATCATGTTTTTTTTTTGAAATTTATATTCGGTCACTCATAATTAATAAAATTTTATTTTATTTATAAAAAAAAAAGTAGTTTGATCTGACTTTAGTTAATTAAAAGTGTAGAATCTGACAACTTTTTTTTTTTTCGTGTAATTGATTTGCCAGCTCTATTTATATTGAAAAATGGAAACAAACATTAAAATTTCCATGAAATTCCAAAGCAAATGGCAGTTTCATAAAATAAATAGTATTAGCTGTAAACAGTAATAGTCAATTTCTCTATATGGCATGTTAGTGAATAGATAAGCAGTCATAACACTTAATTTTATTCCCATTTGAAATCCCAACTAGCTATAGAAATATGGCAAGTGGCCCAAAACATTTATATTGCAGACCAAAATTTCCAGTAGGATAACCCATTTTAATCAATGCCTAGGACAGGTTGGTGCTCTTTTCAGGCTCTTCTTGTAGCCGCTTTCGCATTAATTTATGAACCATTAAATTTTTCTTGCAACTTTTTCTTCCCATGATTTTTCTTGCAACTGTAATTGACCAATGTAGTTGGAGAAATTGGTAACTATAATTATATTTATCAAATATATAGTTGTAAATTCTAGTTCAAATCAAACAGAATTTGAATCTGAAATATTTGGAATGGAGCTAGGTTGCATATAAATGGAAATAGAACACGTGACACGACACTATATAACACAGTGATACATCAATCTCTAAAAAAAAATAGGATTATAAAATACACCAAGGAAATATATATATATATATATATATCTTTCAATTCCTATATTACTAATTACATGTGTAGGATTTATACAATAGTAATAAGAATTGATAATTGCATTTCTTAAAAAAAAAAAAATTGATAATTGCATACTTGTAGGCGGACATAAAAAAAAAAAAAGAATAAAAATATATTAGGATTTATTTTTCATTCATTCTTTTATTTTATTTTTCCTATTATGATTATTTTTTTATGAGGCTTTCTATAATGTCCTTAGTGCATAGATGTCTCTAAAATTTATGACCGTCAGATCATCAAATTTAAATTAACTTTAAATCTCAACCACTGCTTGAAGTGACTGATTACCTGATAAACTTGTAACTAAATTTTAATTGTTCTACTTGTTACCTAATGAATTTTTCAAATTAGTAAAAAATAAGCAAATGATATATCAAATGAAAGTTTGGAAGATAAGGAATCCAATCGTTCCGGTGGCAATTGGCAGCGAGGCTAGTGTCATTCGACAAATTGGCGTTGCAGCTTTCCTCTGGTATAGCGCGTATCGGATTCCGGTGACAAGAAGGCGGCGTTTTGCCTGGTAGAAGTTTTTGCCGTTTTTCCCTTTCTCTCCTCTCTCATTGTCCCATTCAAATCAAATACTAGCAACAGCTGATTGGTTAGTTCAAAAGTGAACTAATTAGGTTATTTATAAATATTTTTTTATTAAAAATAAATAACAATTAATTTAAAATATAATAAAAAAAATCTTTTATATTATAATACATAACAAAATTTCAATAAAATCATTTAGATTTATTGGTTAATAATTAGCTTAATTTCTCTTAGATTACAAGTTCGAGCTTTAATATTAATACATTTTATATATTTTTTTTACATAATTAATTATCATTTTATTTTAAAATAATTCTTTTATTTTAAAGAAAATTTATAACTAACCAAATAAATATTCTTATTTAATTAATTTTCGTAAAAAGAAAATATATTTTACCTTAATTACATACATCATTTT
>CATKHJ010085940.1:0-13284 GCA_949750685.1 Vernicia montana | reverse complement strand
CAAATCTGATATGGTATGGTATATAAATATGGATGACCGAACAAAATTAAATAAATTGAATTAGTAAATGTTCTGGAAGATTGGGAGTTAGCTTATGCTTTAAAAGTAGTTGAGGATATAAGGTGGTAAATTGGGAGTGTTTTGTTTTTCTTTGCAGGTTCGATCTTGGGGAGATGTGAATGTACTGCCGGTATGCTACCGAAATTACATTGATATTCTAAATGAGTTGGGTTCTACGGGTTTTCGGTAGTGTATGCCTACCCATACCCTAGGACCGTCCATCCCAAAAGTGGGATGTGACAGGGTAAGGCCAGAGTGACGAGCTTAGTACTCCAGATGGAGCAAAGCCGCTCTGTGTCAGGGGCTGTTTTGGTCGAGACACTGCTGAGCTTGGATTGCATTGCACGGGCCTAGAGAGATGGATTGTTTCTCCCGTTATACTTCAACTGAGGAAAAAAGTATGTTTGTTCTTACCTTTCCTGCCATTGGTGTTTTATGGATGTTTGAGTCTATATTTTAGGTTGTTTTATAGGTTTGGCTCGTGGATCACCTTAGGGTTGTGGTTGCCCCGGTGAGAAGTCCTTACACGGCTTCTCAATACCACATGTGACCCATCTCAGTTTGTCAAGGTTAATTCAGAGAGTTGTGAACCCTTAAAATTGCACCCCCCCCCAAGACGACTGGTTTTCAATTAGGAACCCATAGAATCAAACCGGGCCTAAATCAGATCAGAAACGGGTCAAAACAGTGAAAAATTAGGTCGATTCGGACAGAAAATTGAACCAAATCTGAGCCAGTTCGGGCGACGCCATAAGGCACGCATCATCGCATGCGTGTCGCCAAGGCGCACGATGTGCCACCAAAGCACACGGCTCCTCATGCGTGCCGCCAAGGCGAGCGATGTGCACCGTGCATGCCGCCAAGGTGTTCGGCATCCCGCCAAAGCGTGCGTAGGCGGCGCCTGGAGCGTGCTGCGCGGCGCCAGAAGCATGCCACCAGCCGCCTCCAAGCCCTCCCTTCCTCTATAAATAGACCTCTTTCTCTTCATAAATAAGGATGGACCAAAATTAATTTGATTTATAGCCAAAGTTCTGTTGTTTCGATACACAAAAATCACTTTTCTATATCCAAATCCTTCCACCTACCAAAATTATTTTAATTTAAAGTTATTATTATTTGTTTTGAGTTCCTTATCCAAAGTGGAGCTCAGATCCGGAGTTAAGCCCGCCCTATTCGCGAAAAATCCAAGAAAAGTAAAGGTATAATCCCTTTCTCTTGCATTTTAAAATTCTAAATTCAGAACTAGAATTTATCCTCTTGTTACGTCCTTTATTTAGGTCTAAAACTTAAAAGATCTAAAATTTATTAATTTAAAATCTAAATTAAATTAATAAACTAATTCAAACTCTTTTATTAAAACCCCTCCTTTGCAAAAAGGGAGAACTGCATGGGGTTTGATTCCCATTCAACGGGATACACATGCATGCCAACCTTTAAGGCATCAACTCCAAAATATTTTAAATAATATTTTCCTCTTTCATATTTTATTTATCTTTCTTTTATTGCTTCATTATCCTTTATGCATTTCCTTTATTAAATTAATTGAGGAATATGTACTTTTCCTAGTACCCATAAGGGTTAGAGGAAAGATCATCTTATCTTATTTTGCTTTCTGTTTATTCCTCTATAACTGTCATTTATATAATTCTTGCACTATAAATAACTATTTCATTCATCATCTTTATCCATGTTCATGCCTGAAAATCATCTTTACATAAAGTTATTTTGTACTTTCAGCCAAACTAAAGAAATTTATTGTTTATTACCAAAACCTGATCCCCGAGCCCTCTTTGGTCACTCGCGGATCAGTGCTTTTCCAGTGGGATTAATTAAATAATTTGGAGTCAATTTCATTTGGGTTTTCCTTTAGTTTTTCCCAATAAAAATAAAATAAAATTAAAGTGGCGACTCTCTTCACAATGCCAAAATACAAAACACAATTTTCAAAACTCATAACGGGTTCCAATCGTGGAGTTTCTTCTGAAGAGCATTTCGATTCCCTTAATGGATCGTACCGGTGCTCGCGTAAGGCCTCACAGGAGTGGATAGGGTGGTTGTTGTAGCTTGCCCTAGAGGACATACTTTGGCATTGTCATTGCTATGGTATCAGGTCCTTTATGACCATAAGTCACTGGTATCAGGTAGTCTATTTTCTGGGTCTGAGCTGGATGTCTTTTTACCAAAGGACAAGGGTTTGAGGCAGATGGGCCAGACTCAGGATGTGCCCTCAATTGTACCTTTCTTAGAGTTTGCGCAGATCACAGCTCATATTGCTAGGGCCATTAGGGGTGGTTGGTTAAGGAGTTATCATACAGTGCGTCCAGAGATTAGCTTTGGGACTACCGAGGGGTATAACGGTTGGTTGGTTGAGGTGATTTGGCCAGTCGAAAGGAAGCACCGGGTTTCTTTACTCAGGGAGATAGGGGGTGACACCATAGAGGAGGGAGAGACTACTAGAGGTGTTGTTGGTGATGAGACAACAGGATAGACAAAGGGGGTGGCTCGTCCTTCGGAGAAGACTGAATGAGCTACAGAGAGCTTGACACTACGGGTTACATCGATGACTCAGGTTGTGGTGGCAGTGACAGAGGAGATAATGACTGTAATGAGGAGGAAGGGAGACACTATAGTCATGGTGCAGAGAAGGGTTACTGCAGCTAGGGCAGAGAGGAGGAATATTATTTCTTGGGTTCCAGCTGCAGTAGCGGGGACTAGTTCTCGGGCTACTATTGCACAGAGGGTGATTTTTGGGAGCAGTTTCGAAACTGCTGGGACTTGGATTAGGCTTTTTGGGATGACTGTGGGAGTCAGCTCAGGTTTTGCTAGTGCTCCGCCTACTGCAGCTGAGGGAGATACTGAGACTTGGAGGACAGACGTGACACTAAAAGAGATTCACAAGATCATGAAAGGTTCGAATTCTGATGATAGCACACGAGATGTGCATCCTAAGAGGAGCAGGAGGAGGGTTATCTAGACCCAGGTATGATGATGGCATATCTTTTTGCTTTGTAGCTACTTAGGACTCTTGCTATAGGTTTTCTATTTTTGTTCATGCCTGCAAGCTTATATGACTATATGATATGGGATAAGCTATAGATGACATAGGAAAGGCTATCCTTTTTTGTGATGATGGATTGCACTCTGTAAAATATGATCATCAATATATGAGACATCTTTTATTTTGCTCTAATTTTTGCCTAAGCCACCCTTTTGGGTTTTCAACTTAGCGAGTGCTTCTCATTTATTTTTTGTTGTCAACTCTAATTTTTCCCTGAGTCACCCTTTCAGGTTTTCGACTCGATGAGATGGTTCTAACTTTTGCCTAAACCGCCCTTTCGGATTTTCAGCTTAGCGAATATTTTTATTATTTATATATTTTTTTAATTTAGGCAAAAGAACCAAGTGAATGATGCATTAAGCATAGAAGAAATGAGAATGAGATGCTTTGTCATGTGAACAAAAATATTTTGTACTATGATTTGGACCGCACCCTAGTCGGGCTACCTACGTATCCCTTACATCATTTTTTTTGTCATTTTCTTTTAGGGAGAATCAGGTCTACGTAGTTCTGATTACAAATGCATTTGAAGAACAGAAACTAAATACAGACAGTAATTTCAAACAAAGTATCTTTTCAGCTGATTTAGGTTGGAAGGATTGGAGAACTCATTTTCACCCACGTCCATGAGGATGACAACTCCACCGAATAGGATCTTCTTGAGTATGTATGGCCTAACCTAGTTTGTTTTGAACTTTCCTCTCGGGTCATGCATAGGAGCTCGAATTTCTTTCAAGACTAAGTTTTCCTCTTGCAAACCTCTGTCTTTCACCTTCTTGTTGAAATGTTTGGCTAGTTTCTATTGATAACCCTGAATCATGTACATAGCATCCATTCTCTTCTCATCAATGGCATTTAACTAGTCATGATAGCCCCTAATCCACTCTGCTTCACTTAGCTGGCTTTCTCTCATTACCCTAACAGAGTGAATTTGCATTTTAATAGGGAGGACAGCCTCCATTCCATAGACCAAAGCATATGGGGTTGCCCCTATTGGAGTGCGGATGGTGGTCTTATATCCCCATAAGGCAGCAAGTAGATGCTCATGCCAATCTCTGTGCTTCACGATAGTCTTTTGCAGAATGGTCTTGATGGACTTGTTGCCCAGTCTCAACTGCTTCATTAGTCTGTGGCCGGTAAGGAGAGAAGCGGTGATACTGAATTCCTTCTTTCTGGAACAGTCAGACTACTTCTTTCTGAAAGTGGGAGCCATTATAAGTGATTATTTCAAAGGGGGTTCCAAACCGATAAAGGATATTGGTTCAGATGAAGTGGGCCACCTTCTTAGAGTTCAGGACCTCATATGGTGCTGCATTGATCCACTTTGTGAAATATTATACAGCTATAACATGACCACTGGAGGACTTCGGGGAGATTCTTCTAATGACGTCTATGCCCTAAGTGGCAAAAGGCCATAGTTTCACTATTGGATTCAATGGAACAGGAGGCCAATGCTGTAGTTTGGCGAAGATTTGACACTTATGACATTTATACACATACTTCGCACAATCCTCATTCACGGTCAACTAGAAATAACACAGATTCATGATTTTTCAAGCCAAAACAATTCCATTCATGTGCAGGCCCCCTTCCCCCTGTCATGAACCCATTCCATAATATGATGGGCTTCTTCCTCAGTCACATCGTAGATGGATGTTGTCCCAAGCTCTCTCGTACAGCACATCCCTACTGGGTATGAAGTTAGCAGTTAACTGTCTCAAGGTTCTCCGGTCTGCTTTGGAGGCTCCCTCTAGATATTTTTTGTTCTGAATGTAATTGAGGATATCCCAAAATCAAGGTTTGGTGTCGAGTAACTGAAGATTCATACACATAGCGTAATACCCAGGCTACCGCTTCACTTCAATGACAATAGGCTTGTGTATTTCATTGTCATTTACGTCTATCATTGAGGCTAAAGTGGCTAGAGCATCGGTGAACTGGTTCTTTACCCTTGGCAGGTAGTGAAAGGAGAGTTCATGAAAACTCTCTGCTAAATCATTCAGGCGTTGATGGTAAGGAATCAAACGCTCTTCTCTTATCTTCCACTTGCCAAGGGCTTAGGAGACAATCAAGTTTGAGTCGTCGTAGACTTCGAGGTAATCTATTCTCATGTTTATCACCACCTCTAAACTGGCTATGCATACTTTATATTTAGCCTCATTATTGGTAACTTCAAAAGCCAACTTGATAGCCATAGGTAGATGATCTCCCTTTGGGATGACAAGAACTATTCCGGCTCCATAACCCTTGCTGTTAGATGCACCATCAAAGAATAGCTTCCATACTTCAAGGTCTATGGTCAAGATATCCTCATCTGGGAATTCAAGCTCGAATAATTCACCATATATAGGGGCTACAACCAGTTGGTCAGCGATTACGCTTCCTTTTACTGTTTTCCTCGGAACATACTTCAGGTTGAATGCTGCAAGTACTGCCATCCATCGTGATATTTTGCTGTCAAGAACTAGCTTCTCCATAAGGAATTTCAAAGGGCTCCTATCAGCTAGCACATGGGTAGTGTATGAGCATAGGTAATGCTGGAGTTTGTGGCATACCTATACCAAAGCTAAGCATAGTTGCTCAATCTGATTATAGTTGAGCTTGTGAGCCAACATACGTTTGCTTAGGTAATAGATGGCATTTTCTTTGTGAGAGTTTGGAATATTCTGAGCAAGCATTGCACCTATAGTGTCACAATCCAACTCGGGAGTCACGACTATCCTAGGGTATAGGTAACTGCTAAAGCACCGAACACCCGTAGAACACACTCACTAATACTATTCCAATGAAAATCCGGCAAAGTGTCTATTATACATATCATGTACCTCAAGATACGCAACCTACAATAAAACTAACACTTCAAATAATAATTTCTTATTCCCTCAACTTCAAATGCAATATCACACTTTCATATCAATACAAACCCTCCCAATATTATCTCCTATGAAACACTAATCAAAACTTTTTATCAATATCTGACAATCATTTTGATCTCAATATGTATCAATTTTTAAACTCATCATATATCATTCATTTACTTATAATATATTAGTTATATAATCATACTATAGGAAATATTAGATATAATTTCATACTTATTAACTAAAACAATCCATAATCAAATATTACAATCCATAATGACCATGGAGTTCTAGAGTCGACTTTAAATTACATGAACTTCACAAAAAAAAAAAGAGATCAACTTATATCTTATTAGCTCGGAAATTCTCAAGTGGAGAAGGACATTTGAGATTTACCTTACTCATGTCTTCTAATCACCTGTAAAAATATTAACAACTGCAGAGTGAGAAAATTCTCAGTGAGCAAATAATCTACTAACATGATATGCAGGCAGGAATGAATAAGTAATGGTATTAGTATCAAGTAATTTTATTATGAAATGTCATTTGAAAATATCGTTATAGAATAGCATTTAGAGGTCTCATATATTTTAGAAGGAATCAAATAATAATGGGTATCGATAATAAATAATCGCATTATGATTTGGTATTTACGATTCTCATATATCTTTTTAGCAGAAATCAATAATTTAGAAGCGGAGTGCTTCCCACATATTCACATATAAAAATGGAGTAGCAGCTTATGCCTTGCTTATTTCCATGTATAAAACATATAAAGCGTAACCCCTCCCAGCTGAGGTTCGGATGCATACACTCCATCCGCGGGTTTTACCATATGCACAAGGTTTGATGTATTACCCATATCAGTCGGAGATTTCTACTTTCAATTGAAATCTCATATATCATATATAACATATATCAATTGGCATTGTTCAAGTAGCAATATGGCATATATCATTTGGATTCAAATAGTAATATTCAATTAAGTTAATAATTGAATGAGAATTGTTATTGAGAAACCCTAGCAATAAATATAACAATGAAGTTGGGGTTTGATCAATCAAGTATCACATGATTAGCTAGGGTTTTCAAGAATCAAATAATTCGATAATATCGATAATATATGATTTTTATATACAAGGAGGGTTTTCAATGATTAAAAGAATGTAGTAGAATGCCCATATTATATTAGCAAATTATTTACTCACCTTAGCTCCTAAGCTCCTATTACACTAGCAAAGGCAAAATGGGTGATCGTACACCTCCTGGTCATCTTCTTTATCTTGATCTCTTTTCGATTCTACACCAATCATTACATAAATTAATTTTTATATAAATTCTAATTTCAAACCCTAAAACCTTACATTGTATAATCTATTAGCTACCAACTAACTACTATAAATTAACACATAAAGATTATTCAATATACACATTTAAATCAATTAAAGGTAATATATTCATATTTCACTTATGATGGTCGAATCGCCTAAAATTAAACTTTTATTGCTTGTAATTTCATTTTACGAATTTTAATTATATATTTTATTCTTTTACATATAATCAACTTATATATAATATTGAAATAATTTTAATAATAATAAAATCCTAATTTTATTTCATTGGCCGTATGGTAATCAAGGCCAAGTCCTAATCCAAGTCTCCAAGTCAACTTATTAAATTGGAACAAAACTTATCATATGCATATTCATACAAATTCATTCATTATATATATATATATATATATATATATATATATATATATATATATATATAGTTACAAGTTAAAATTTGTTATATATGCATATAGATAGAAATTTATCTATTAGTCTTAGTCAAATAAAAAAAAATCCAAATCTTGGTCTTACTTGGTGACCGAATCATCATGAAAAGGAAAACTTAATCCTTCCTTTAATTTAATCCAAAATTCTTGTATATATAAAACTACAAGCTAAACTTTTTACTTAGTCCATTAAAACAGAATCTCTATATTCTATTTCATAGTGGGCTGAATACCCATTTGTACAAAATCTAACTCTTCATTTCTTGTCTCACTTATGGGTTTTAACTAATTATATCTTTGAATCAACTAAGTCCTTTCCTTTTCATCCATCACTATGGCCGAATATATCCTTAGAAAATCCTATCTTCTATTTTTATTCTTTACTAAGTTTCTAATGGACAAATTAGCATTCTTCAAACACTCATAAGCTTAATTTTTCTTAATTTGGAGCTATCAAACTCTCCCTCTCCAAAACTCATGCTTACTTGAAATATTCAAAGAGAAAAGTGAAGGAAAATAGCCAATAAATTAAACAAGAAAGACAAGATTCAAGCTTAGAACCTTAAAACCAACAAGTTTAATAAAAAGAATTTACCTCAAATCTCTAATCTTCCAATTTGTTCTTGTTGTCCGAAGCTTTGAGAGGGAAAGAGAATTTTTTTTTTCTTCTTTGTAATGCACAGAAAAGTGGTGGAAGGTAGTAGAGAATTGTAGATAAAGAAGTATATATATTATTGTTATATTTATTTGAGATTTGTGGTGACCATTTTTTTAAACAATTAAAAAATTTAGTTAATAGAAGTTGATATTTTCTATTTGGTAAAAAGGATGAGAGGAAGAGTTTATACAAAATAGTGCATTGATGCTTCATTTGGTGATCATATCCGGCCACACAAATTTGATGGGACCTATTATCCATTTTACTCTTAATTATTTTATTACTCAAACTTGGCAATCTACTATCTTCTTATTTTTTTATTATATTCTTTCACACTCTTAATTTTCAATATTTAATTTTTAATCAAGGTATAACTATTTATTCACTAACAATTAATTATATTACTTATATTCATATAAATATTCATTATACATTAATCAAGTCACACCATAATAAGAAATTCTCATACTAATTTTCTAATAGAGTTTTCCATATTCCTGACTTATGAATATCTAATTCCACTTCTATATTATATTTGTATACCATGATAAATAAATTTTGACTAGGGGAAAAACTTAGGGTATTACATATAGCTTCTGGAGTAACAAATAAATAGACCAGTAAAGGGTGACCTAGCCTTGAGGGTTGCAGCACAGGCTGATTCAGTAGGTACTCTTTGATTATGTCAAAGGCTTTTTGGCATTCCTCATTCCTCTGCTTAGGCTCCTTTTCTTAGTAGTTTAAAAACTTGTCCGTAGACATCAGCCAGTTGTGCAATGAAACGACTGATATACTGCAGACGACCCAAGAAGCCTCTAATCTCCCTTTTAGGTTTAGGTGGTGGTATTTCTATGATTGCCTTTGACTTGGCAGGATCCACTTCTATGCACCATTGGCTGACTAGGTGTTCGAGGAACACACCTGAGGAGGCATCGAAGACATACTTGGCTAGGTTCAGCTTGAGGTTGTACCATTTGAGTCTCGTGAAAAATCTTTCTAAGGCTTCTAGATGTTCTTCGGTTGTCTCAGATTTCACCACCATGTCATCCACATATACTTTGACATCTTTGTGCATCATGTCATGGAACATGGTAGTTGCCATTCTCTAGTATGTTGCCCCCCGGCGTTCTTCAAATCAAAAGGCATGACCCAGTAACAGTAGGTACCCCATTATGTTATGAAAGATGTCTTTTCCTTGTCAGGAGGGTATACCTAAACTTGATTTAGCCCGCATAGAGGTCGATCAAGGAGACCATTGATGCTCCTGACATACGGTCAACCAATAAGTCAATGTGGGGCAACAGAAAGTCATCCTTCAGACAAGCCTTGTTGAGATCTCTGTAATCGACACATACTCGGACCTTTCCATCTTTCTTAGGGACATGCACTATATTGGCTAACCATGAGGGGTAAGTGATTGGCTCGATGAAACTGATTGTCTAGCAGCTTGGTTACTTCTTCTTTGATCTTCAAAGACTATTATTTCTTCATTTTGCTCAGCTTCTGCTTAACAGGCTTCATATGTTCATAGGTTGGGATCTTGTAAACCACAATGCTTAGATCTTCCCCCACCATATCCTTGGGTTCCCATACAAAACAATCCAAGAACTGACGAACTTTTTTAATCAATGCCTATGTATCATAATATGCAAATGCAATGTATGTGGTTTTGGGCTTTTATTGATTCTTTGCCTTTTTCATTTTTTATTTCTTTTTTGTTTTCTTTTTTAGATGTCTCATTTAAGGATGAATCAGATGAAGTATAGCATAGAGAATCAAGAAATTAAGCGAAAAACTCAAACTTTTTATTGCTGATAAAGTTTCCATCATCATGGGTTACATCAAAGGATAAGCCTATAGGGTGGGTCACAAGATAGAACTCAACAGACTCAATTTCAAAAGCAAACTAGACAGACTCAGATAACTCAGACATAGACTCAGTGGACTCAGATAGGGGCACAACAGGGCTAGTGCTTTTCTCAAAATACCAGTTGTTGTGTGGAGCTTAAGATGGATGGATGAGCTTGGTGGGATCAGGTTCCGAGTGTTCAGTGATCATGTGGATGGATTCAGAGAGATAGGGCTCCATGCTTGCTTCCCAATCCTCCTCCAGCTGATATATTAGCTCACACTCCTCTAGATTAAGCCTAATATCAAAGAAATTTTCAAACCCAGGGATTAGTTTTCTAGAGATGGGGAAATACCAAGGTTCGAGCACCGGTCCAATCAGCAGAAAGGGAATCGAAATGCTCATTTGGGTTCGAGCTCACGATAGAACCCTCGGATTCAGATTGGTTGATTTTGAAAAGTGCTTCAGACTTGCCACCTTACTTTATTTTTATTTGAGAAAATAAAAGTAAAAACCCTAATTAAATGACTCCAATTATATCCCAAAGGAACACTAGCCTCGAAATCAAAGAGGATTCAGGGACTAGATTTTCAGTTCATTTTAATTAGTTTGTCATTTAATAAAGTTGTGACTTAAAATTTATTTCATGAACATTTTATAATGCATGAACAATTATATAATGCATGAATCATTAAATAATAAAATAAGGTAAAGAAAGTATTAAAAGGAAAAAATAAAGAAGGCAGAAAAATAATCAAATTTACAATTCAAATCAAATTAGGAGATACTTCCTCTAGCCCTGATGGGATTCTAGAGAAGTCACACATTCCCCAAACTAAATCCTAATAAAAGTAACAAAACAGAGAAAATAAAAGAAAACACAAAACCTAAACTATGTGAAGAAGGTGAAAGAGGAGGAAAGTTTATTTTAATTGGATTTGATGCTTTAGACAAACATACCTACATATCCTTTCGAATGGGAATCAAATGAGCTGGGGGTCTCCTTTATATAAGGAAAAGAGTGGGAGAAGTTTTGCATGAATTTCGATGTGGGATTTATGAACAGGGGCCTATGACCACACGTGGCCTTACGGTCACCGCACGTGGCTGTGCGGTCACCGTATAGGGCCCTGCAGTCATAGGCCTATTTTCTGCCGGTTCGACCCATTTTTGACCCGTTTTAGTTTTCAAAACCTGGGGACTGACTTTAAGGTTTAGTAAGGTACAGAAAGGTGTAATTTTAAGGGTTCACAAGGCCCTGAAGTAAGGGCGCATGGGCCAGTCATAAATCTCACCTCGCCTCTTGGCAGAATCTCTCAGCTTTGCTCTTTCCTCCAACTCTGCTATATCCTACGGTTTGGGCTTATAACCTAAGCCAAACGGAGGAGCGGTAGCGGGGGACTCTGGAAAATGAGTGATCCCTTATTGGTTTCTTCCTGTGAACCCTGAATTTCACACCGTCTAAACCCACGGACGTGCAAAAAGGACTCGAAAATTGAAACGGGCAAGAAATGATCAAAAAATTGAAAGAATAGACCCCAGTCCACCTGTGTGACCGCACAGGGCCCCATAGGAACCGTACAGGCCCTGTGTGATTTTTTCACAAGCCTGTGCGGTCCATTTTGGGGCCTGTGCGGTCCCATGCCCTGATATGCGGTCCTAGTTTCTTTTGTGCGGTCCAGAATGAGCGGTGTGCGGTTCCAGAAGAGCTCTATGCTGTTTCGACATTTTTGATATGTTTTTCCACATTAGAAAATGTGAAAAATGTTCCTAGCTACTATTCCTATATAATCTACCCCCCCCCCCCCCCCCCTCCCAACTCATTTCTATACAATCTCACTTGCCAAATCAAACCTATTTGATTAAAAGCATACAGTTTCCTTAAGGCTTGGTTCGAAAGAGCTGCCTTTCCTAGTTTAAAGTTTCTGTTTTGGGTGGTTCTTTGTGGTTTCTCTCAAGTCAGTTCGAGGGAGTCCTAAAAGCGTCGTCCTAGTAGCCGTTTGGAGGCTTTGGTTCTACCGAGTCAAGTCAAGGTGGAATTACGATCCGGTCGCCCGCTCCATCCATACGTCCCCAAGCCTCGTCTTCAAAAAGTATTTATTTTCTTCCTTTTTCATTTATTTATTTTGAAGTTTGTTTTGTTTCTTTGTTGTTTTGTTGTTTTGTTTTATTTTTAGCTTAGTTTCTTCTTGTTGCTTTATTATTATTTCCCTTTGCATGTTCCCTCTTTCTTCTATCTCCTTTCTTTTAGTTCTTTAATTATAGCATAATTATTGCTTTTCCCCATTTCTTTTACATGATCCCCTTCTCCTTAATCCCCTTCTTTTAAATCACTTTTAAAGGCATGTTAATTAGAAACTAAAATAATTAACTTGTTCAGATCCTTTCTTGTTTGTTAATTAAACCTGACTTAATTAACAACTTGGTAATCAAATCTGTTTGATTAAAATCAACCAACTCACCTTTAATCAATGAATTGAAACATGATAAAAGGTTCAGACTAAACAAACTCCTTTCGCAAGAAGGTGAACTATGTGGATTTTGATTCCCATTTGAAGGGATACGTAGGCATGCCTATCTGAAAAGCATCAAATCCAATTAAAATGAATCTCCCCCTTCTTTCACTTTCTTTGTGTAATTTTTCGCTTTCTTTATTTAATTAATTTAACGCTTATTTTCTTTATTGCTTTATTTTCCTTTAATTCATTCATAATTGTTCATTCATTTAAATATTCATGAAATCAATTTTAAGTCATTGTGTATTAAATTTGCCAAATTAATAAAAATGAACCGAAAATCTAGTCCCTGATTCCTCTTTGGTAATCGAGGCTAGTGCACTTTTTCTATTGGGTAATAATTTGAGTTAAATGGGTTTTTTCCTTAACTTTTCCCAAAATAAAATAAAATTAAGGTGGCGACTCCCAAAACAATTTTCAAAGATCACCCAATCCGAACCTGAGGGTTCCATCGTGAGACTAAACCCGAATGAGCATTTCGATCCCCTCTAGCGGATCGGAC
>CATKHJ010085839.1:0-25518 GCA_949750685.1 Vernicia montana | reverse complement strand
TATATATATTTTGTTTCTCTTTCTTCCTTTACTCCAAATTCTTGGGTTGTTAATCTCATTTTATGAGCTCCCCCTTATTAAGACTTGTGTTTTGATGATTTCATTTCTTCTTTTCCTATAACACTCCCTTCTTTTACTTCTCTTGACTTGACTTGAACTCAGACTTACTTGGTAAGCTTCTCTGTTTTCTCTCGGTTCCACTTTCTTCCATGCCACTAGCCCCATCTACATATAGCTCCTAAGTTATATTACCATTAAAAACAAAGGGTTTTGTCTTTAACCCTTCTTTGCCTTCAGTAAGTACATCTTGGGTCTTAGACTCAAGACTGAATGAGCACTCAGAAATAAAATCAACCAAGGCTTGTGCTTTTATTGCGGATTTTGGTCTGTACTGCAATCCGTATTGGCCAAGCCCAATTGACCAGCATAACATTCTCCCCAACGTCTTAGGCTTGTGCAATACTTTCTGAAGTGGCTGATCAATTATCACTACTCCTTGATGAGCTTGTAGATACACCTTATACTTTCGAGCAGAGACGAGTAGTGCATAGGCGAGTTTCTCTAAAGGGAGATAATTCAGTTCAGTTTCTTGTAGGACCTTACTGAAGTAGTAGATGGGTTTTTTAGTATAGCCTTCTCCTCTGATTAACACAAAACTAATGACTTGATTTGAAGCAAACAAATATATCAAGACTTCTTTCTCCAGCAAAAGCCTGCTCAAAATTTGTTTCGAACTTAAAAAGGCTTTAAGCTCATCAAAAGCTTTTTGACATTCAAATGTCCATTCAAAGGTCTTCGCTTTCCTCAACTTCTTGAAAAATGGCAAGTATTTTTCAGCGGATTTGGACATGAATCTATTGAGTGTAACTATTCACCCAGTCAATCTTTGAACTTCTTTGACATTGCAATGAGGTGACATGTCTAGTATGGCCTTTACTTTGTTTAGATTGGGCTCCATACCTCGCTCGCTCACCATACATCCGAGGAACTTGCCTCTTTGAATGAAGAAAACTTATTTTTCTGGGTTCAACTTCATCCAATACTGATTCATAACCCCAAAGATGTCTGTCAAATCTTTAATATGATCTTCAAAACTTCTGTTCTTGACAATCATGTCATCAACATAGGTTTCAAGATTTTTGCTAAGCTGATTCTTGAATATCTTGTTGATGAGGCATTGGTAGGTTGCCCTTGCATTATTGAGGTCGAAGGGCATGGAACGTAACAATAAATTCCTTTCTAAGTGATGAACAAGTCTTCTTTTTGTCTTCTAAATGCATTCGAATATGATGGTAC
Source organism: Vernicia montana (assembly GCA_949750685.1). Taxonomy (NCBI): domain Eukaryota; kingdom Viridiplantae; phylum Streptophyta; class Magnoliopsida; order Malpighiales; family Euphorbiaceae; genus Vernicia; species Vernicia montana. The sequence goes on along the minus strand of CATKHJ010085839.1, from coordinate 24,222 downwards.
CCTTGCTTCGCATCAACAGAAGATAAATATCCATATCCCGTTGTTGAGTCAATAAGTTTGTCAATCATTGGCAGAAGGAAAGAATCTTTAGGGTATGCTTTGTTGAGGTTTGTGAAGTCGACACACATCATGTAACTTTCATTGGCTTTCTTCACTAGCACAACATTAGCGAGCCATTCAGGATATTAAACTTCCTTGATGAAACCCGCTCTTATCAATTTGTCTACCTCTTCATCGATCATTGCTTGTCTCTCCGACCCGAAGCACCTCTTCTTTTGTTTTATAAGTTTAAATGATGGATTGATGTTGAATTGGTAAGTAATTATCTCTGGACTCACACCTTTCATTTCTGCTGAAGACAAAGCAAAACTTGGCAAATTATTTTTGAGGAATTGGTGAGCTTCTGTCTTCTGCCTGTCATCTAAGGAGGAATTTATCATAAGAAACTTCTCCGGATCTTCTTCACACACACAAAACTTTTTAAGTTTTTCAACTGGCTCAGCTCTTTATTGTGGAATTCGGTTCGTCTTTTCTGAGCCTTCAATTACCGCCACCTCTTCGGACTCAATCAATGTCGAGCTCAGTTTCAACTTCTTCTTCTCTTGCTCTATTCCATCACCTTCTCGCCCTTGTATTCCATATACATGGAATTCTCCACCTCCTGGCTTGGGGATGGTCAGCCTCAAACGTCTGATATTGACCAAAGCATCCAATTCATAGAGCAAAGGTCTTCCCAACAGAGCATTGTAATCCATAGGAACTTGAACAACTATAAATGTTGCCATCACTGTGACACATTCAGGGGTGGTGCCAATAGTGAAGGGCAATTTCACAATTCTTGCCACTGGAACTTTCAATCCATCCAGGGTGCGAATTGGATTTCCCAACTCTTCGAGATCTTCTTTCAAACCCATCTTTGCATATGCTTCTGCTGTTATCAAGTTGACCGAACTGCCATCATCTATCAATATTCTTTTTATCACAAAATTGGCAACCACTGCCTGGATAACCATAGGATCAGCGTGAGGGGTTCTCAGGCTACTTCCATCTTCTCTAGCCGTTCAGGTTTTAGACCCACTACAGAAAGTGAATTCAAACTCTTCCCTTCTTCGACTCTTCGATAGGCCCCCCTGTCAAATAGTGAATTATACTAGCTTCATTCACTACTTGCTTCCCCTTATTTCGACTCGACCTTGCTTCTTATTCGCCATCCTTCTTATTGTTTAACAAATTTATTGAGATAGCTTTAGCCAATGAGTCTTTTTATCTGTTCCATCAACTGCCTACAGTCATTAGTGTTATGACCGTGAGTGTTGTGAAAAAGGCAAAACTTGTTCTTGTCTCTATGATCAGGTCGAGCCTTCATAGGCTTTAGTCGCATCCATATATTCTGATCTTAGAATGCATCAAACACCTATGCTGGACTCGTATTTAAGGGGGTGAGCGTCGTAACATCTAGGTGTTAGGATGGAGGGTCTCTCCTTCCTTACCCTTCTTTTTGCTCTTCACCACCTTTTTCCCTCGGCTTCTTTTTTTCTTTTGTAGGAGTCTCAACTCTCTTTCTCTTAGAGAATTGGCTAAAGTTGTAAGCATCATCTTGCCTAGCATATTTTTATGCAATAACCATAACTTCTTCTAGGAATTGAGGAGTATGTCTACATAATGTTTTGAAATAATCCCTGTGTGTGGTGCCATTCTGAAGAGTTTCAACTACCCTTGTCTGGTCAATCTATGTGAATTTTAGAGCCTTTCTATTGAATCGAGTCATATAGTCTCTGAATGACTCATTGTCTCCTTGTACCACAACCTCTAAAGACTATGTCCTCTACTATATAGGAATGCTCGATGAGAACCAATACCTAAATGCCTCGGCGAGCTGCCTGAACGAACTGATACTACCCTTCTCTAAACCATCAAACCATCTAATGACAGCTCCTTCCAAAGAACCTCTAAAGGCTCTGCATAGCACTTCGTTGTTAGTGAACTCTATGGTCAGTTTCACCATTATATCTCTTGATTGTTAGTGACTTGAATTTTTCAAACACTCAGTACTCACAAATCCTCTTAGTGAAAGATGATTTAAGAGCTAGCATAAGGTTTTTGAGAAATTATTAGGTAGGACGAGAGTATATTTCTCCTACTCACATAAAGGTGGACCCATGCGTGATTAAAAGTGGAAACACACCCATATGGATTCACCTTTATGTGAGTAGGAGGAATATGCTCCCGTCATACCTAATAATTTCTCAAGGTTTTTATTTATAACCTTTCTTTCTCTATCCTCATTCATCTCCTCCAGAAATTTTTTGATTCTCTCCCTTATTTCAACAAAGTTTTGTTGGCTAGTGGCCTCTTGTTCATTCTGGCCTCGTCCAGCAGGAGGAACTTCAAATTGTGCTACTTCTTCTCTTCTCCTTCTTTCTCTCCAATTCCTTTCAAGATCATCTCTTTCTCGCTCTCTACCACGTTCACCCCTTCTAGCATCTCTTCGGCTATTGTCCCTATTTTCAGTTCTCCTATCATGGTGAGAGTGCCTGTCACCTTCCACACATCCCCTACTTCCTACATGCATGTTCCTATCTTGTCCATGCATGTGATTGTCTCCTCAAGAGGGGGATCTCTCTTTTTCTCTCCTCCTTCAACATGTGATTTCCTACTTTCTAGCGAAGAGGGTCCAAGAGGTGAGGAGCTGCTTCGTCTGGCGAGTTGCTAGCTCCACCTGGGTGGTTCTTCTTCTTGGGCTTAGACTGAAGGCCCATAAGAGAATCTCCTGTTGAATTTGGCCTCGATACAATTGAGCCCAGTAGAGGGTTAGATACTTTTATTTCTGATCAGGGATTGAATTGAATAATTCATAATTTTGGATGATGAGACACTTATCATAAGGTTTATAGTATTTATATCGTTCATGTATTTAGTTTCTTGGGATTTATGTGGTTCTTTGGCCCTCTTTGCTTGTTTTGCTCTGTTAATTGAATACTTTGAATATTATAATCTCATAACATTGAATACTTAATTAGAATCTTATAATTTCATAACATTTAGGGCTGGTATTGACATAATGCTATTTATCACATGTCAAAACCCCACTCTTTTTTCATGATATGCATCAATTTGATTTTAATTACTTAATTGAAGGTTTGGATTAATTAACTAAGATCAGTCAAATTATTATGGTTAAAACCATCATAGGTGGGAGAAACCTACCAAAAAGCTTAAAGAGGTAAACTCCAAGTCTAATTAAAAGGATTAGCCCAATTATTAATTAACTCAATTTTGCTTCATTATTATTCATTGTTTAAAATTTGAATGCTAAGTACTGTAAGCGGCGGCATATATACTTGCTTTCACTATTATTATTATTATTATTATTATTATTGGGAGGGGGGAGTGGGGGTTGGCTCTTTGCTTTCACTATAGTTGTAAATTTGCTGCTTTAGTAGGAGTGATACAGCTATAAAAGGCTCTTTACAATTATGCAAATATGGTGAAAGAGCTTTATTAATGTCAATCAATGAAAAGATAAGTCAAGACCAAATAAAGGCTTATCAACATTAACATTATTTCAAGAGAAATAAGAGTTCAGTAATCATTATAATTAATATCAATTATTTCAATTATTATTTGATATAGTACATATCCAAACTTGAGTAAGGGGTAAATAATATATAATTTCCATTGGGGGAAAGAAAGATGGGAGTCTTGTAGCTCTTTGACCAAACAAACTCCATCTCTTTTAATTTGAGGGCCAATTTAATTTGGAAATTAAACTATACAATTTTGATTATATATATAAGTTTGAAGCTTGAGTTTAAAGCTCTCATTTAACTGTCATATACAGTAGAACCAATGTGAATATTAATATCCTTGGAGATAGTTCAAGGCATTTAATTTATCCAATCTTGGCTGCTTTCTTGAGTTTGCAGGTTTGAAGCTAATAATAAATTTGAAAATTGCTATAATCCAATTAGAATTGTAATAAATTTAAGGTCCTCTATCTACTAGATTTGTAATGTTGTATGTATGAATTTTGAGAAATTCATTTACAGTATAATTTTATATACAACAGATACTATAATGGAAAAACGATGGATGCAATGTAATAGATCGAGTGATGAATAAAAGAAAGGAGTGCAAGATTTTCTTGACTTTGCATTTACTCACACAAAGCTAGACAATGCCATTCTTTGTCCTTGCATCAACTGTAATAATGTTTTGATGCAAGACTCGAGCTGAGGTTGAGGAGCATTTGGTGGTAAAAGTAATAGTCAAAAACTACACTTGTTGGTTATATCACGGAGAGGTCATCAATGAAGAAAATAATGATGATAATGAAGAACAGGTAGAGGATTGTGATGACATACTTGGCATGATTCATGATGCAGCTGGGCCTAAAGTAATGGAATTTATAATGCAAGATGTCTTTGAGAAAGAAACTGGTAATTTTTTTTTTTTTTTTTAAATCATAGTTGCTATAAACATATGTACATCTTGTGTCTATTTATATATATATATATATATATCTCCTTAATAATAAATATTTTTTTATTTGCCATTACAGATGAGCTTGATACTCCTGAACCAATTGATGGGGATAGCAAATTTGATGATCTTCAATTTTTCAAGCTATTAGAGGATGCCCAGCAGAGACTTTATCCTGATTGTAAGAACTTTGTAAAGTTCAAGGCAAATGTCTGTTTGGCCTAAGTTTCAATTGATTTTATGTTGAAATTATTTAAGCATGCACTTCCTGATGGTGACATTTGACCTAAATCTTTTTATGAAGAAAAAAAATTATTCGAAATTTAGGTCTTAACTATGAGAAGATACATGTTTGTATTAATGATTGCATGTTATTTAGAAAGAAGGATGTAAATCTTGATTGTTGTTTAAAGTGTGGGGAGTCTAGATGGAAATCAAATGACACTGAAAGGGAGTAGCAAAAAAGTTGCTAGAATAGTCTTTCATTACTTTCCTCTAAAACCAAGACTGCAATGGTTATTTAATTATATCTTCAAAGACAGCTTCTGATATGAGATGGCATCATGATGAACAAAATAATAGGGATGGGATTCTACAGTCACCCAGCAGACTCTTTGATGAATCAAACCCAGGATTTGCTAAAGAACCTCAAAATGTCAGACTTGGGTTATCAAATGATGGGATCAATCCTTTTGGTAACATGAGTGTTTCTCACATAGTACATAGCCTGTGATTGTTTTGCAAGTTCTCATCTTTATTTAGAATTTATTTGTGATTAAAATTGAAATTATTATTTTAGATGTCATTGAAAAAAAATTAGTATTTGTCTTTTTGTTTGTTTTGAAAATATTTTTATTTTTTTATTTCAAAGGTTAGAAAAAATAATATTTTTTATAAAAAAATTGTCATTTAAAAAAATAAATATTTTTATAAATTTAACTTTAAATATTTTTATAGTATTACAAATTGAAAATTTTCTAATTTTTTTTTTAATTTCAAACCTTAAAAAATAATTTACAATCGATTTTTGTTATTACGTACGATAAAGTAATTAATATAAAAACAAGTCTAAAAACTTTTTTGTAAAGTTTTATTTTGGTCTCTTGCACAGTTGCACTCTATGCAAGATAGTCTCACTTCATTGTCAAAGGAGCAGGTAACACTGTGTTTGGGGAAAAGTATGTGAGAAAGGAAAGAATATAGGGTGAAGAAGACAACTCTTTCTCCCTACTTTATTTAAAAACACACGCCAAAAAAAAAAAAAAAAAAAAAAGATAAAGAAAACATGGAGAAATAAAAGTGAAAACTACTGTTATTCTCTTATTTGGTAAGAAAGGTAAGAACAGAAATGTGGGATAAAATTGCAAATTTCAATACCCACATACAATGAAAAATCCATTTTTTCTCTAGTTTTATGAGGGGCTTGAGTTAAAAAAAAAAAAAATTCAAAATTCAAAAGTTTTTCTGTCACTTTTCACCAAACGTCCTTAGTAAAAGAAATTGAAATTGTAATTGGTGGGATTCTAAGATATATATACATTTTTATCACAAAGTATATATTAGTAAATTAATAGTCAGTCATCAAGGTACTGCATCATACAGTGTAAGACTTGATTCAATCAGACCTCCAGTATTTACTGAGAAAATTCATTTATACAACGACTTGGTGACTTGAGCTCGAGTCCTCCTTCCTTGCAGGCCTTAGTTGTAAGATGTACTATCACTAAGCCAAGTATCCATTAACGATTCTAAAATATTCATATCCATTCCATTTTATTTTCGAATAAAGCATTACTTATTTTTAAAAAAAATGAAAAAAATGCATATTTTGTAAAAATTATATTTTTATATAAAAGATTTATTACATAAAATCTATTATGTCTATTATACTTTTAAATTAATAATAGAAATATTAAAAAAAATAATTTTATTCATGTGTAATAATATAATATGTATTGAAAATAATAGAATACATATAATGGGTATATAAGATGGGTTTGAAGTGGATTTTACTGTTTCATTAGATTGAATCTTATTAATAATATCTCTCACACGACACGTCAAAATTGCCATTTGCAAAAAGAAATTCTAATTTTCACGGGCCACTGCCTACCCTTTCTTTCATTACTTTTCTTCTCTCATTCCAATTCTTTTCTGATTTCCAAACACAAAAGTAAGATATATTTCATATAGGTTGATTCTAAAATTTATTCGTTGAAACCACAGTAAAGGGCTATTCAAAACTTCAAATTGAAATGAAGTTTTGGTTGTGAGATGAATCTTAAAATCCACTTCACATATTTAAAATATTTATGAAGGGTGGCACATCACCAAAATCATGTCCTATGCACGAGCAACAATTACAATTCCTTTATTTCAACACAACATGTATCATACATTGAACATTCAATTCAATAATATATAAATAGTAATAATAACATCAACCCTTATTGTTTAAACCTACCCAATATGTCTCAAAGATCATCTTTGTGAAAAGTGATACAACAACAAACTATTATAACTAACACTTAATTGAAGGCTTAATTAATTAATTGATTATATTAGTGGTTTAAATTGTTGCTTAAAAAGGATAAAATTTCATTTGAAACTTGTTCAGCTTTCTCCTGCTGGATAAAATGGTGTCCATCAATCACAACTACTTCAATGTTAGGTACAAAACTCTTCAATATATCTCCATTAATGTAGTCTTTTGTCCCAAATGATAGAAACCCCACATCCTTGTCACCAACTATCAATTTTGTAGGCACACTAATTTTAGCTCCTTGCCATGGTCCAAGCAACTCCCAGTTCCTACCAAATTTTACAACTGTTAGTCCTTTCAATTCTATTAAATCCATTTCGTTATACATTATTATAATATAATTCTCAATCAAAATTGTTAATTAATTTACTAGAAGAAGAAAGAGATTTGCCCTCCTATTGTATACTCTACATAATCTAATATTCTCATGTACCAAATAAATAAATAAAGCACTGGTATAAAAAACTACTTGCAATAAGTTTAATTTAGTGGTATTACTTTTTTAAATATGTACTTGTTAATTATATTATCTTAAGTATCTGACAACATTATAATTAACATAGCATTTATTATTAATTATAATTCTTAGTTTCAAGCATAAAATAATAAAATTGGCGCTGTTAAATTCAAATTTGTTAAAGTGAAAATTTAATGAATAATATGAAAAATTGATGCTTAATTATATATATATCTTACATGTCCATAGCACGGTAGTAGTTCAAGGCCCCTGTGAAACCAGTTTTTTGGAACTTGGTAGCAGAAAATTGAAGTTCTTCTTCAGTAATCCATGGAGGCAACAAAGATGGGGTTTCAAGAAAATCTATAATCTCAACACCTGGAGGTGCTGCTAGAAGATCAGGAGCATTGATAAGTAGAAATTTCTTCAATATTGTTAGTGAGTCATATTTGGAGAATGATTTTTCTGCTCTTCCTATCTCCTGCAATACAAAAAATTTATTGTAGCAAATTATTCTGGGAGGGTCAAGAGAGATTGAGCGATTGATTTCAAGATTTAAACTTTTGATTTTCTAATTATATACCACCTCAAAATAGGAGTGTTACACGAGACTTTTCAATTTCGGACAGAATTGTATCAATAACTATAAGTTTGTGCAAAAGTATTTCAATTCAATTACCATATATGGTAGTTAATTGAATTAAATGGTATTGTGTTTTTTACCTGAAATTGAAAAATGTAGAAGCCTTGTCCAAATTTAGTGAAGTAATGAGAAGGTTTGAAATGTGGGGAACGTGGCCGGTAAGGGATGTTTAAGCTAATGAGTGCCTTGACTCTATCAGGCCTAAAGAGGCAAAAGTGCCATGCAACTTCTGCACCCCAGTCATGGCCTACCACAAATGCCTGCATACATGATACAACCATATTTTTTATTAGCAAATTGACCCTAAAAGAGGCAAAACTGTTATAATAACTAACCCTAAAAAAGATATTAATATCTCCCCTAATAAATAAACTTCATTTTGTTATCTTAGGTAAGAAACATGAAAATTGACACTATACAATAAAATCATGTAATTAAATTAATAAACAGCAACAATTTTATCAAAAAAAGAAAAAGAAAAATAAACACCTGTTGTTGTTGAAGCTCATCGAGAAGGCCAATCAAGTCTCCAACTGTATGAAGAAGAGTATATGAGCAAGGCTCTTGAGGTGAATCAGAGTCTCCATAACCTCTCATATCTGGTGCAACCACATGATAACCATTTGCAGCCAAGTGATTAATCTGGTGAACCCAACATGACCATAGCTCTGGAAAACCATGAATAAGGAGAACCAGAGGTCCTTCCCCTTTTTCTGCTATGTGCATCCATATCCCATTAGTGTAGATCCTTCTATGCTTTACTTCACTCATCATGATTCAAGATTCTAACTTTCCTTCTTTCAATTTATTAGTATATTTAATTTCTTTTCTTTTTTAAATTATAAGAGTTGAGTTGCATTATTGATTGTGTGGTGAATGGACCTGTTTATCCGCCGATATTTGAAATTTTTTAATTTTTTAAATAGGAAATTATACTAAATACATTTTTTTTAAAATATTTTTTTAAATTTTAAAAATATTTTTTTTATTTATCTTTTGATATATTTATAATATATCTTTAAAAATAGGGAATATTTTTGAAATAAAAAATTTAATAAATATATTTTTTTAAAAAAATATATATATAAAAAAATATTTTATCTTTTTAAAATATTTATATACATTTTTATTTTTTTTTAAAATTAGTACATAATTTTTTTTATTAATTATAGTGTGTCCGCATCAACAGGACCAGTGGTCAATGAGTGAACAGTGAATCATTCAATATTGGTTGGCTTGTTCAACTATAATGACATAAAGTAATGTTGCAATTGTCATCAATATTCAAACTTGTTATAGTTTGCTTTTTTATTTTTATTATTTTAATTTTTTTTTAAATACTGTGTTTGGGCTTTCGGCCCAGATCAAGATATTATCTCATAAAGCCCAAAAAATGCAGCCCATTACCATCTCGAAATCCCTATATTCCAGCCCAAATTTCAGCCCCAGACATATATAAACTCAGTTTTTCTCATTTTATTCGAGGTTTTTGAGATTTTAGGTTCTATCGTATAACTTTCTCTCGCCAAACGCCAAAATGGGAAAGAAGAAGAATCCGAAGGAAAGTAGTAGCCATGAAGGATCCGAATCTAAACACAGTCCTAATACTGTTTTCGTTTCTAACTTGCCTCGTTCCTTCACTAACTCTCAGGTACTTCTCTCTTTTCTCTGTTTGTTTCCCGAGAAAAAAAAAAAACACGAATACTATTGAAAATCCCCAAGTTTCATTGTCACACCGTAACTATCTCAAATTAGAATTTCAATCTTTAACTTAACTGTATAATGTACTCTTTACTGTCGTTTATTTTAGCTTGAAGAGACTTTCAGCGATGTCGGACCAATCAGGCGTTGCTTTATAGTTACACAGAAAGGTAAGCGAACCTGCTTATTTGCTTATTTGTTGAAAATTTATAGTGATTTAGAAGTTTTTTAGATAAATTTTTTTAAAATTTTTGTTAAGTTGTTTTGTTTATCTTCGCAGGGTCAACTGAACACCGTGGTTTTGGTTTTGTTCGATTGTGAGTTGTTTGCTTGATTTTCTTCAATGGTTGTTTTTGCTTTGCCAATGACTCTGGATGATGTTTCCATATTGAGAAAGAATATTTATTAGTCTTTTTGTTATTTTATTTGCTTGCAATTTCAGTGCTGTTAAAGAAGATGCTAACCGCGCTATTGAACTAAAAAATGGTTCATTTGTTGGAGGTCAAAAAGTTGCTGTTAAACATGCTATAAGTCGTACTCCCTTTGAGCAGCGTCGTGCAAAGGCATCTCAAGGTTGATTGTGTTCATATTAGTTCTAGTTTTCTTCTTCCTCCTTTTTCTTTTTCTTTTTTATTTAATATGCTTAGACAATGCCATTTCAATACTGTTTGCGATTAAGTTGATTATGATCTCTTATTTATTTCATTTTCCTTTTCCATTTAGTGGTTGATGCAGATGGTGCAACAAAGCCCAAGGGTGATGTTACTTCTAGAGTAGATACTGGTGTTTCAAACTTACCAGAATCAGGTTAGAAGCTACTATGTATCTTGTCAACTGTGTTTGGTATTCATGCTTGACATTTAAGGTTTTTATCTGAAAATTTGTACATAATTCAGGGAAGCATCTGAAACCAAGAAAAGCAGCAAAAATTTTCACTGAACTAGCTGATAAAGAGAGTTGTTCTGAAAAGCAGAGGTATTCAATTTTCTCAGTGATCTAATGGACTTTTTCACAGTCAGTTAGATGGGTAAAACGTTGCTTTAAAGATTATGACATGAAGTAAAACAAAATATTATAAGGTTCATTACTTATTTCCTTATGCTTACATTTCTTGTAACTCATGTTAAAATTCTCATAAATATCTATACCCATATCACTTGCAAAAGTTAGACTTTTCCAAATTAAGTCTAATAACTTTTTGTACGTATGAATTTTGGCATATTATTTGAAATTGAAGGTTTGAATTATTAACTTGATCAGACTCATAAAATAGGGCATTTGCATGAAAACTCCAACTACAATGCTCTTTTCGAGAGTTATGGTTTGGTGTTGTCCAGCAAAATAACCTTGAATATCCTTTAGTCTATGCTTGTGAGTTGTGATTGTAAGAAGTGATTTGAGGGTTTACTGCCTTTGCTTTCAGAATTTATACTGCTTAGCTTGATTTTTCAGTTCTAATAAATAATATCTATAGTTTCAGAGTAATTGGAACTCAAAGCTTACATTAAGCATAATGGTGAAATGAGATTTCTAGCTAACTCCAAAGTTTGGGATACATTATGGAATATTAACTGGACTGTTGGTTCTTGGCTTCCAATGTGAGTTGGTAGTAATCAATTTGAACATGATGGATCTTGACCATGTTGCATGTTTTTCTTATGAATAATATTTAAAGTTTTTTTCATGGAAGTGGAACAAGTTCTATTTTGGAATATAATATCTATTTCATTCATCAAAAGAGTGCAAATTGTTTATCCTTTCTTTTCTTTGTTTGGATGTCATGAAGGGTTGCTAGGACTGTAATATTTGGTGGTCTTCTTAATGATGCTATGGCTGAAGATGTCCATTCTCGTGCCAGAGAGATTGGGAATGTATGTTCTGTAACTTATCCTCTTGCTGAGGAAGAGCTTGAGCAACATGGTAAGGACATTTTTGGGGGCTAAGGTTTTTTTAAATTTATTTATGATGATGGATATTTCCCAATTTTTATGCAGTAACCAAGAATGACATAATTAGGATTTGATGACATACTGTAGGATGCAGTCGCTTTATTATTATGCTGGTCATGCCAATATTGATAGTTTTGCAAAAAGGATCAAAATAAACTTCTTTTTCTGTACATTCTCAAGGAGTGTGAAGTTATTAATTTTTGTGGTATTATTGCCTGTTGGAATAATTTATAATGTCAACAATGTGGTAGTGGTCTACTAAATCTAGCATACTCTTCTTCATCCATGTCTTTGGCTTATGAACGTACCATCCTACAGTCCTACTGTATACGATGCTTTTATCTACTGCTGCTGCTGCTTATTAATGTGCTAGAGGTTTTATTAAGTGTAGCACACTCCTACTTGGCTTTCAATACTTTTTTGATTTTGACATGCACAATTGATTTAGGGGGTATCATTTAAGTGTCAACTTGATGGCTGATGCTTTTCCTGTTTGAATGCTACAAAACAGTGATACACTTATTTGAGGATTTAGTTTGTCCAGTCTTATGGTGTGTAGATTTTTAAAATCTTGTAGTTTGTTCAGTTCTGATGGTAAATGTGCAAATGCAAAAATTTTCCAGGTCTTACTCAAGATGGATGCAAATTGGGTGCATCAGCTGTGCTTTATGCTAGCGTCAAAGAAGCATGGTCTTCTGTAACAATGTTACACCAAAAGGAGATAAAGGGGGGTACTGTTTGGGCACGCCAACTAGGCGGGGAGGTAAATGAGAATTAGCTTGCAACCAACATAATATTGTTGTAATGGAAACTTGGTTCATACTTTACTAAGATTAGGTTTAAGGTCTCTATTTGAACTAAATAAAGTCATAATTCCTCACCTAGGAGTCAGCTTCATGGATTTATTCCCCTTTTAACAAAAATTCATATCCTTTAGCTGTTGTGTTAGATAATTATAAGATCTGTCAAGGATGTTGTCAATTCTTCAAACAAAAAGGATAATAGGTACCAGAAAGAGGAATACCAGTTACTATAATCTAATTAATTTTCTATTTTGTTTATGGACCAGGGTTCCAAGATTCAGAAATGGAAACTTATTGTCAGAAATCTTCCTTTCAAGGTTCTTCTACGCTCATTTTTTGTCTTCTCACCAGTAGTTAATTTTGGAGGTGCTTGATTTATAAACCAGCTTACTGGACATCAATGCAGGCTAAAGCAAGTGAAATAAAAGATGTGTTTTCTTCAGCAGGTTTTGTCTGGGATGTATTTATCCCACATAATTCTGAAAAAGGGTAATTGAGCATATTATCCAATCCCCATTTGTAATGAAGTGCTATTGATGTTTTATTTTCACATTTTAGTTTTTCTTTCTGCAGGCTATCCAAGGGGTTTGCATTTGTCAAGTTCACATGCAAACAGGATGCAGAAAATGTATAGCTTGCTACTGCTGTTTTATTTTTTAAGTACTGTTTGGGTTCTGCGGAATTTCCTATTTTATTTATTTTGTTCTTCCTACAGGGCATTCAAAAGTTCAATGGACAAATGTATGACAAAAGACCCATGGCTGTTGACTGGGCTGTTCCAAAGAAAATTTATAGTAGTGGTGCCAATGCATCTGTTGCTTCAGAAGATGGTAAGTGTGACTGTTAACTGAATTCTGTCTCTTCTAGTATGGTTATTATCTTTCAGTTCCATATCTGTTGTTCAGTTGACTTGAATGGCTTCTTCTTTCAAATGGATCCATGATTTTCAAATGAAAAGTTACGTGCTTTCTTCGTAGTTGGTGACATGAAGATGGTAAGCTTTTTGAATGGACCAACTAGAAGTAGCTCCACTAATATAAGGCCCGTTTGGAGTTGAGTTGCTTTTCAACAAAAAATTTTATATTATTTTTAAAACTGCTTTTTCTTAGAAGCAGATAAATTGGTGTTTTTTCTAGAAGCAGATTTGAAAAAACAGTTTATAAAAAATAATAAAAATCAATCAATTAAATCAAAAAAATTTTAAAAACGCTTTTTTAATCCTTAATAGCAATCCCAAACGCACCCATAGTGGTGCTTCCAATGTGATTGTCAGAAGTTGGGAACTTGTGCTAAATGAGTTTAGTTGGTATATTGTAGTTTGTTGTGTGAGTCATATATGCATATTAGGTTGTGCTATTAGGAATTTGGGGGAAGAAATCATCTGCAAGTAATGTTTTCTTTCCTTTAGTGTTGTAAACATAGGTTCTCTTTTCACTAGATTATGTTATGTTGAAACTTGGAAGCAACACATAAAAAGATATTGTCAAAGCAGGACAAACTGTGCAAATATTGCACTGATACTTACAGTGATCCAGTTAATAGATTAACTACTCACATATCTTCTCCTGGTTTATCCTTGTCAATGCTGGAATTTGGGCTAATTTTGAACTTGGGAGAGAATCTTCAGCTTGTTAAGTAAGTTATGCTCTTGCTGATATATATGCATATTAAAAAGAGCTATTATGGGAGAAATCACTTTCAAGTAATGTCTACTTTCCATGTACTTCTTTTTAGACATGGAGTAGATTATGTTCTGTAGAAACTTGGAAGCAATGCACAAAAGGGTACTCTCAAAACAGGACAAAAAGAACAAATATTGCAATGATGGTTACAGTGAATCAGTTATTGACTGACTCACATAAGTTATTTTGTTTAGTCCCATTAATTCTGGAATTTGATGATAATTTTCTTCAGGTAAATTGCAGTGCTTGCTTATTAAGAATGTTTGCAGACTTTCATTTGCTGTTAATTGGTTAATGAACATTTATTAAGGCAATATGGATATTCATTTGTTTGTATTCAGTCTATGCTTTATGAAAACAGTGTATGATTCATCATTTTGGGTGTATTTTCTATGAATTTTTTTGAAAAAATGTATGCAGTTCAGTTCAGGTAATTTTTTTCTTTTTCTTATTCTAAAATAGTTGGAAATGGGGCTGTGCAAGGATTTTATGTTACAGTGTTCTGGAAAAGATGAGTTTGATGGACGAGAAGTTTTGGCACCTTGAAATTTAAGCTAGTCAAGCTATAGGGAATTTGCTGTTAGCCTGTTTCAAAGCCTGATATTTCCTTTTTTATCTGTGTTTCAGTTATTATATTTCTCTGAGTTTCTTTTTTGTCTGTATACCCTTGTTTATTAACAGAACTTAACATCATAGTTAGAAAATGATATAGCATTGGTTGTTTTTTTACAGGACATGAGAATGAAAGCGACAGGAGCAGTGACATTAGTAGTGATGATCTAGAGGAGGAAGAGGATGACGATAGCAATGTCAGTGAGAGGAAAACCCAACAATCTGATGGAGTTGATATTGCTTCTGATGAGTCAAATCTATTTGTGAAACAAGACATGCCTACTGAAGTTGATTTTGATGCGGAGGCAGAAATCGCAAGAAAAGTTCTCAAGAATTTGATCACATCTTCATCCAAAAGTTCTGTTCCTTGTGATGTGGATGATACCATACCGCCAAAGGGAAGCAAGCCGAATTCTGATGGAACTGTTAATGTGTCAAATGAGAAGCCCAATGAGCAAGAAAATTTTTCTGGTGCTATGCTACCTGGAAACTCGGGCAAAAGCAATTCAGTTGATATTAAAAAGACTGATGCTGAAGACGATGATTTACAGAGAACAGTTTTCATAAGCAATCTTCCTTTTGCTGTTGATAATGAAGAAGTGAAACAACGGTTCTCTTCTTTTGGAGAAGTGAAATCCTTTTTGCCTGTCATCCATCAAGTCACCAAGTACGAAGTCATACTCAGTTTCATATGCTTCCATATTTAGTATTTCCTATTCTTTTAACTGAATTTATGTGATACTTATGCTCTGGCAGGCGACCAAGGGGCACTGGTTTTCTCAAGTTTAAAACAAAAGATGCAGCTACTGCAGCAGTTTCTGCAGCTAATGTTGCATCTGGTTTGGGGATTTTGCTAAAAGGTAGGCAACTCAAAGTCTTGAAGGCCTTGGATAAGAAGTCAGCCCATGTTAAGGAAATGGAAAAGGCCAAAATTGTGGATGGCCAGGATCACCGCAATCTTTTTCTGGCAAAGGTTGGCTTTCATCTAACATCACCCTAACCATTCTTAATACCTTAGTACGTATTCCTTGATGGTTTTCTTTCTAATGCACTTTGACTTTTCTCTTTGCCCCCCTCTCCAAATGCTTGATAGGAAGGTCTAATTCTTGAAGGGACTCTAGCTTCTGAAGGCATTTCAGCTAGTGATATGGCTAAGCGGAAAGCGTATGTCCCTCCTTCCTTCGCTCTCTTCTCCTTCAATTATTTGAGTCAATAACGCTGGGATTTCTTTTTTACTGTGGCGTGTACATTGTGCATTCAGGCATTGTTTAATGTGTCATATAGTAGTTTATGATCAGAATGTTGAATCTGAAAGGGTACTCCAAGTCTAAGCTATATACTGATAGAGTTCTCTCTCTCTCTCTCTTTCACAAATGCAAATGTACATGTGTAGCATGCTACATGCAAATGTTGCCAATGTTATTGAAACTTTTTTTAAATCCAAAGAAAGTGGGAAGTTGTGCACTGAGTTTTTGAATTATTTAACTGCCTGCTCGAGTTTGGTGGTGTTTCTCAATATTTCTATTGGTATTTTATTGTGATCTTGTAAAATTTTACCATCTTATCCTATATTTCATAATGCTGCCTACACTCTGCAGATTGCATGAAAAGAAGATGGTTAAGCTTCGATCCCCAAATTTTCACGTTTCAAGGACCAGGCTTGTTATATACAACTTACCCCCGTCAATGAATGAAAAGAAGCTGAAAAAGCTTTGTATTAATGCAGTTATCTCGCGAGCTACAAAGCAAAACCCCATGATTCGACAGGTTGGCTGCAGTTGTCATTTCATAATTATTTTGTGTTATCATGTTGCTTTTCCTCTCTCCTCCCTCTGTGTGTGTGTGTGACTTTCCTCAAACTTTGATATTGCTGATGCAGATAAAGCTCTTGAAAAGTGTAAAGAATGGAAAGGTTGTCACGAAGAACCACTCACGTGGGGTTGCCTTTATCGAGTTTACAGAGCATCAACATGCACTTGTAGCCCTGAGGGTTCTTAATAATAATCCCGGTAATGTCTCATTACCATGTTGCAGCTGGTATTCCTATGAATATGATGAATACAGCAAATTTGTTTCTAACTTGAATGTAACCTTTGGCTATTTGTAGAAACTTTTGGTCCAGAACATCGCCCAATTGTGGAGTTTGCAGTTGATAATGTTCAAAAATTGAAGCTTCGGAAAGCTAAGCTACAAGCTCAGCAGCAGGAAAGCCATGATGATATGAAAGATATGCAGGATAATAATGTGCCAAATGAACTGAATGACATTCCAAGAAAAAAGGAGAATTCCAGAAAGCGAAAATCTCAAGGTGAGAATAGAGCTGTAAAGGATTCAGAACCAAATAAGAATGATGTGGTAAATGTGGTTTCTGAGGGAGCTTACTCTGAAGAGCAAAGAAGTTATAAGAAGCGCAAGAACATGGGAAGTGAAAAAACAAAAACTGCGGTGAACAATAAATTTAATGGCACAAAACAGAAGGCGAAAGGCTCTGTACACGAGGAAAATGGTCGCCAAATCAAGAAGCCCAATGTTAAAAGTTCAGTAAAAGGTGAAATGACAGCCAAAGATGCTCAAAAATCAAAACCTTCCGAGGAAAAAGGTTCGAGGCAGAAAAAAATGAAGCTGTCAAACCAGGCAGAACAAGGAGAAGAAACTTTAAAGAAAAGGAACAGGCCAAAAAAGAATAAAGACCCCTTAGGGCGGGATGTGGTTGACAAACTTGACATGCTTATAGAGCAATACAGATCAAAGTTCTCGAAGCAAAGTTCTGAGAAACCTGATGGTGAAAAGCAACCTCATAAGCCACTTAAGAGATGGTTCCAATCATAGTTTCTTGTTTTGAGGTTTTGTAGCGTTTTGCGGTGGATACCTCTGTAAAAATTTGGTGAGGCACCTAAAATGTATGTGATTTCTTAATTTTCTGTGATTTTAACGCCAACAATTTTGGGAACTTAAAAATCATTTTTGCATTTTTTCATGTCCAAATTATTTTTGCATTATGGAAGCATGTTCATTAACAGAAAGGTACAATCTTGATGTATAGTCATTACTCGTTATATGGCACATTCATAGTTGGGAAAAATATAAAATAAGTATGTGGTTTTGCGGTTTTGCAAAGGTACGTGGTTTGTTTTGCAAAAACCACCTGTAATTCATACTGTTACTTTCAGGCCAAATTACATAGCACTATTAAGGCTATCTTCAATTCAAAATGCAGTAATTAAATTCGTCTCCAATCATTAACTTCATTTTTAACACTAAAAAGAATATTTCATTTATATCTCTCATTTTAAATTTTTTTTATTACTTCCATATTATTTTGATAATTTACAAATTATGTCCAAAGCTATTTTTTTTTACATGTTCATCCAATAAAAATATAATTTGTTATTTAATAATATTAAATTAAATAAAAATTTAATTAAATTTTACATATTATAAAAATCGATGTACTATTTATATATTAGTAAGTAAAACATAAATTTTATTTTAAAAAAAATATACAAAACAAACATTATTTTGTATTTGAATTTAATATTGAAATAATATTTGATAATAAGATGAATAAATTATAAATATAGAACATAAATGAAAAATTTTTCATATGTTTGGTAAATACAATAATTATTATGTTTTTGTGATAATTTAAAAGAAAAAAAGAGTACAAAAAGAAAATGGCATTGTACAGTGCCGCGCCAATTTTGGCGTGGCACTGTACCTTGCCTCTTCAATGGCGCCACAATTGGCGGCCGTTGGAGCACCATTTTCTACTCCAAAATGCCTCTGCAACCCAAATTTGGCGTGGATTGGAGATGGCCTAATCTCGCCAAATCATATAGCACCCGTTAATCTCGTTGATGTGGCATTCTCGCTAGCTTTAAAAATGAATTCTTTTTAATATGTGGCATCCTCAAAAAAATTTATATTGAATTGGCTCTAATGCCCTTTACCATTACATTAAGAGTAATTCTGTAATTGCATCATGATTTCATGAACCCTAAAAGAGCAATCTAGAATTACCAAAATACCATTATCTTTTTCATTTGCTTCTGCCATGTTAGTCGCCTCCTCCATCGTTGCTACTTGCTACTAGAGTTGAGCGCGGATATTAAAAATTTCGAATCGAACCAAATAACTAGACCGAAAATATCCAGAATCAGATTGAATCGTTGACTTTTTTGATTTTTTCCATATCGAATTGGATCAAGTAAAATGTTTTGGTATGATTCTGAATATTAACGTATATCCGGATCAAGAATCAGACCAATTGAACCGAACTGTACCGAATTGAATTGGATTGAAATAACCAAAATTTTTTATTTTTTATTTTTATAATATATAAGTAGTAATAATTGAATAATGTATAGATAACATAAAAATTATAAGATTATACATGACATTATATCAATCATTAAATTATATAAAGATTATATTAAAAGAAAATTTAGATAAATAATAAACTATATTTATAATTATAAATGTATATACCTCAATTCAATTTAATATAACTATTGATATTTATATAATTTACTTAAATATTGGGTCCATTAAATTTGTATTAATGAAAAATTAGTAATATAATATAGATTAAGTTTTAATAATACTAAAATATAACCATATATTACAATTAAACATTTTAAATTCACTACATATATGTTTTATAAAAAAAAAACTTTTAATATATGTTATGATTAATCAATAAGTAATAATAAGAAAGTATAATGTATTAGTATGTAAGTCTAGTAATATTGTCATTTTAATTGTAATTATATTTATGTGATTAATTTTTTTTTTTTTTTTTGGTTAATCACCAAAAGGGAACTCTTATTTCAAACTGAATAAGGTATTTACAACAATCAGATAAAAAAAACACACCTAACAACCAGGACATACAAACAAACTAGAGCCACCCACATCAAAAACAAGGTTAATAGAAGTCTAACCAAAACTCAGATCCCACCCAAAACAGACCAAAGAATTCCTCTAAACTATTATATTTGAATCCAATTTCTGTACAGGTTACGAAATTTACAAGTATTTTGAAGCTTAGAATACAACTTCAAAAGAATGGTATCCTTTATTTGCTTAATCACCCAATTTCCATTAAACACTTTCCCTTCAAAAACCACAACATTCCTAGCTCTCCAAATATGATAAATGGTGGCCACAAAAGCAATCCTTCTAGTCTGACTAAGCAAGCTCCTTCCTTTTGCCTTCCTTGTAAACCAACTCCATTCTCTCCTCCATTCAAACACTCTTCTGCTGCAACCACAAGTAAGCAAAACCTTTTGTAAAATTGGTGCAGAGCATGAACACTGAAAGAACAAATGCTTTATGGTCTCTTCATGTATTCCACATAGACTGCAACTATTATCTCCAACAACACCCCATTGGAATAGCTTAGCTTTCACCTGCAATTTACCCCTAACAGCAAGCCAGGCAATAAAGCTCTGCCTGGGAATATGATTGTATCCCCATAACACAGTACTCCAAGTTTTCAAAGCACACTTACCTTGAAAGAAATTCCAGGCACTTGCAATACTAAACTGTCATGATCTATGTAACTTCCATTTAATGGAATCATGGCCAGATTGTTGAACAGAGAAGTTTTGCTTTATAAAATCCCAAGCATCTACAGTCACATCATCCATAGGGTCAGGAAACTGCCATTACCCCTGCCTACAAACATCACTCACTCTTGCAGTTTTACTAATATCAGCATCTGTCATAGACAAGTGAGGGTACAAATCAACAATAGCTTTCCCATTGACCCAAGGGTCATGCCAAAAGCTCAAGTCCCCTCTGCCAATCTAATAATCAAAGCAACACTGAACTTCCTCCCTCAACTTCAACAAATTTCTCCAACTCCAGCTAGCTTTTAAGGGCTTTGTGATACCCCAAAAGCTTAACAGCTTAAGCTTATTCAAAATAACCCATCTTGCCCATAAAGACTTCTTCACAACAACCAATTGTCAAATATGTTTCACAACAGCTGGTTTGTTCCAAGTTTTAATACTTTTGACACCAAAACCACCCTCATTTTTCCTTTTGCAAACCTCCTTCCAAGCAACAAGAGATCCATGCTTATACTCAGCTGACTCTCGCCATAAGAAATTCCTACAAAGCTTGTCAATAGAGTCAATCACAGACTGAGGGAGAATAAATGCCTGACACCAAAAGATTTTCATACTCATAACAACAAAGTTAATCAGCTAGAGTCTCCCTGCATATGAGAGATACTTTACTGACCACGAATTTATTCTCTTAGTTATCTTGTCAATCAACCCTTTACAATCTTCTTTGGTCAACCTCTTACTGATAAGTGGCACACCAAGACATCTAATAGGTAACTATCCTTCAGAAAAACCCAATATATCCAAAATTTTCCTTTTAATATCATCTTGAACTCCATAGAAATAAACAAAACTTTTCCTAGAGTTAGCCTGCAATCCAGACACCTAAGAAAAATACTGCAAGACTCTCTGAACCTGTTGCACTGTGCTCACATCACCTTTGCAAAAAACAAAGAGGTCATCTGCAAAACAAATATGCTTAATGCCCAACCTCTTGCAACCAAAATGGAACTTAAAATTTTTGTTAATATATAATACTCTAATCTTTAAAAATATTTTTTTTATTAATTAATATCTCTAGATTTTCAAATTCCTGTATTGGACCAAACCGTACTCAAATCTACTTGTTACCATGGCTAATCAAGTCGACAACGACACTAATGAACTCAAACGAAGAGGTCGAATCACTGTTTGGGCTTCACCCGGTGAAGCTTGAAGCTATCACTGGCTGCTATGCTCGGCCAAACGCAGGCCAAGTAGTGGATGTGTGAGGTCTGATAGCGCCTTGGCAATGTGCCTGCAAAGTACAAAAAAAAAAGTTGAATACTAATTAGTAATGATAGAGTGAAAGCTTTGCTTGTTTAGACCAGATAGAGTGAAAGCTTTAGGGTCGTTTTGGCCACAAATCCATAGCAGAAATTTATTGAAATGTTTCGAGTTGCGTATGAAGATGATTACTACATGTGCAAATTTCAGGTTTTCTTAATTAATTAATATTGAGTTTTAATTAAATACTAATTAGTAATGATATTTGATTATATTATTATTTCATTGCACTATCCATTATAATTAACACAAATAGAAATATAAATTTTGATAAGTTGAATTAATTAAAATCTTAATTATCATTTGAGGGAAGCTCTAGTAATTTGCGATGATGGGTTTTGCAGGAGTATGGGGACATTGAGGCTGAGTTCGCAATGCTTGGTACTGAGCGAGTAATGAAAGAATTCCTTATGATTTGGGGAAATTGGATTAGGGATTTAGGGATAGAAAATTGGGGTTTTTGTTTTTATTTTTGGTTTTTAATTTTAATTTTTATTGTTTATCCTAATAGACTTTCACATCAGTTAAAAAAAAAAGATTTTTAATGCCTGCGAGGATGTCACATCAACAAAATTAACGATGTCACGTGATTTTGTCTAAAAGTGTTAACAGTATAAATTATAAATATACTAAATTGTCACAAAATAAATCATAGACCTTATAAATTATGAAACCACGTGATATTTTTTATATATTCCCTTATATAGTTTTTATCCATGTGACGTCAATTTCACCAAAGAGAAATTAAAAGTTAATTATTATTATTATTGTTCAGAAACAGAGAAATCAAATGATGATTAGGATTCTAATAACTTATCTGAAACAAATGAATTTTATAAAATCTTATGAAATTTATTTTAAATTCTACATTGTTATGTTTGAATTATTAAAAATATTTATTTTAATGATATGAAAATTGAATATAATTAAATTAAATTGCATCAAAATATATGAAATTTTTAAATAAAAATTGTTAAAATTAATAAAATAAAATTTATAGACAAAAATATCCATAACATTTCATTCTTTTCTTTTTCTTTCTTCTTCCTGCTCTTTCTCTCGCGATTCTCCCCTTTTTCTTTCTTCTCTCCCATTTCTCTCCTCTTACTCTCATTCACTTTCTCTATTTATTTTTAATGAGTTTATCTTTTAATTATTTTTTATTATAATTTAAATATTTAATATTGATTACAAATATTCATAAGATATATTTAATTTCTTTTGTTTATATCACTTTTTTTAATAAAATTATTATATTAAAATTTTAATTACATTAAAGGTTTTTTTAATAAATAAAACAAAACTTAATTCTAGACATGTTCCAAATATAAAATAATGAAACTTAATTAAATTTTATATTTTATGTTATGTCATTCTCATTTTTCAATATGAAAATTCAATTTTAAATGAGTTCCATATTTATAATTTATTTATTTCAAATAGGTTATAAAATAATTTTTTTTTTAATCTTTTTACTTGATAAAAAGACAATTCTTTCACGAATTATTTCTTTTGACTTAAATAGTAGTTTTGTTGTTACGACCCGTTTTTGAACCATGACTGTCCTAGGAAATAGGGAGATTTAAGGTCACCTAAACCCGTAGAACACCTTATTACCTTAATTAACTTCCATTAATTACCAGTTATCATTACTCCAGAATTAGAACCATAATCTCCCTTTTATAAAATCCAATGCTATATTAATCATTTGTGATCAGTTAATTGATACTGAAAATATTTGTCATCCTTTTTACTTTTGAATTCCATTTTTCATTTAATTCCATTGCAGCTCTCTACTTTAATTAAGTGCTTGGACTGTAGCAATTGATATATCTTACCATACAACATACATATAATAGTCTAAACTTCAATATTACAGACTTTTAAAATCATTGGAGCTCTAGAGAAAACTTCTAAATAACCATTCATACCATATAACCAAAATAGCAGAGCAATCTCCCAAGTGAAAGTTAAGACTTGGAATTTACCTTGCTGACCTGACAACAGGTCCTGAAAAATAATTAATAACTAAGAAGTGAGACATAGCTCAGTGAATACATATACAAAATAAACAATATTAGAACAAATAATAATAGTTCCCCTTTTTCAATAACGATGTTAATCAAAATTGTTCTTATAGAACAAATCTCATATTTATAACAATTAATATATCTTTAGCAGAATTCAATCACTTTCTCGGAAACGATCTGTTTCCCCCATAATCAATTGAGTGGCGGTTTACACCTTGCTCACTCTCACATGCCTAGTCACACGTACGACTGATCGGGTCATACGTACTGGAGTCATTAAACCTTTCCCAGCTAAGGTTCAGATACTCTTTACCTTATCCGTAGGTTCCATTACCATTGTGCACAAGGTCCGATGTAATGTCCCACATCAGAGGGTATTCTGCTTATCGTTTTAATTCATTATAACAATATACCTTTTCAAT
>CATKHJ010085716.1:0-14374 GCA_949750685.1 Vernicia montana | reverse complement strand
GCAAGTCCGCCGCCGATCGAGACAAGTCTCCGCCGTCCCAAAGTCGCTCAAGTGCAAGGTAAGCTTATTTTCCTTTCTGTTTTCATTTTATTTATTTATTTGTTTATTTATTTATGTATTTATTTTATTTTTCTTAGTTAATTAATTTGGTTTATTTAGGTTGTTAGTTAATTAAAATCTGAAATAATTAATCCAACTTGGTAAATCAATTAGATTAACTAATTAATCAACCCACCTTTTAATCAATCAATTTGAAACATGATAAAAAGCTCAGACTAAACAAACCCTCTTCGCAAGAAGGGCGAACTACGTGGATATGTAGTTCCTATTAGAAGGGATATGTAGTTATACTTGTCTAAAGCATCAAATCCAATTAAAATGAACTTCCTTCCTCCTACACTTTCTTCACATAGGTTTTGTCTTTTTCTTTATTTCTTTGTTTTGCTTCTTTGATTACTAATTTACTTTGGGGAATGTGTGACTCTCCTAGAATCCATAAGGGCTAGAGGGAGTATCCCCTAATTTGATTTATGATTGTAAATTTATTGCTTTCTTTATTGCTTTACTTTATTTTAATTCATGCATTGTATAATTGCTCATACATTATAATTGTTCATGAAATTCATTTTAAGTCATTTTGTATTAAACTTGCCAAACTAATAAAAATGAACCGAAAACCTAGTCCCCGAATCCTCTTTGGTAATCGAGAACTAGTGCACTTTTCCATTGGAATATAATTGGAGTCAAAAATGGGTTTTTCCTTAACTTTTTCCAAATAAAATAAAATTAAGGTGGCGACTCTCATTGCACTTTTTCAAAATCAATCAATCTGAACCCGAGGGTTCCATCATGAGTATAAACCCGATTGAGCATTTTGATCCCCTCTAGCGGATTGGACCGGTGCTCGGGCGAGGCCTCACAGTTGGCGACTTTGTAGGGGACTGATTCTTTTTATAAAAGACAAGTGGACTAATAATTGGTTTAAATCAAAATTTTGGCACTTTTAATACATAAATGGCTTTCATGCATCACTTTGATAGGCTTTTTGCCTTTCAACCTAGATTTCTTAGGAAAACAATGGATAGAAAGTAACATCGAGTGGGCAACCTTCCTTATGTCTGCTTGCCGATAGTGAAATCATCCACCCCATGATGTATACGAGTATGCACGTACTGTTGAACCTAAGCGAGGCTCTTTGACTCACATATGGTTAGGTATATCGCTGCTCCAGTGTGACAAGTACCCTATGCAAGCCACCCTTACCCTTTCATGTAATGAACCTAGAACCTGACATTAGGTTGTATGTACCATAAGTAAATCCTTATACAATATATTCATGAAATATTTTTCCCATGGATATCATGTATCCATAATGTAAAAATTAGCAAGCATTCATCCTAAGCTTAGGTCATCCCTTGAACCGAAGAAGGGTCAAACTCTCTCATCTTAATTCAATCACTTTCATCCCAAAACCTTAAACACCATTACCCATTATCCAACCCAAAACTCGAGTGCCCCTAATCCTCACCCTTGACCTTCATCACCTTGCACTTACCCCTTATCCAAGATCACCCCTTATCCAAGATCACCCCTTATCCAACGTACCAACAGACCACCCTTCAACCCAACACCCTTGGCCCATTACCTTCAAGACCGACCTATTACCCAACACCCATAAGCCTAACACCCGTAACCCATTACCTTCAAAGACCAACCCATTATCCTTAAGCCCAACAACCTTTAGCCCAAATATACCCCAAATCTCAAAAACCCATTACCCATAAGCCTAACAATCTTTGGCCCAAATATACCCTAAATCTCCAAAACCTCATGCTACCCTAAGCCCACAACCTTGATTCATCCTACCTTAGGATCCTCAAAAGTCCAATACCTTTGGCCCATCTTACTTTAATCCCAAAAATGGTTGACCCATAACACCACAAGGAATCCTTTTCTCTCATAATTTGTATAGCCCTACTCCCACCCACCTCTCACTGGATTTTCTCTGATTTTGCTTCAAGGTACCGATGGCTAATCCAATTGACATAGCTGCCCTGACCATCATTTTTCCCTCTTCTTACCAGAAAGGACCATCATCTCCTCCTACCAGAAAGGACCATCAATCTATCTAACCATCCTACCAGAAAGGAAAATCTCTTCCTACCATAAAGGAAACCTCTTACCAGAAAGGACCCCCACCTTACCCTACCCATCACTATATGGAAGACAGATCCCACCTTACCCTACCTATCACTAAGTGGAAAACATACCACATCTCACCCCACCTCACCATTATCTAAGTAGCATATTGTTGAGGAGTTCAAGCTCAACTGATCTGACTTGTCTAAGACTGAATCCAAATCCGAGTCCGAGTCCAAATTCAAATTTGAGTCTGAATCCATGTTTAGAGTTTGTGTCCAAAATCCAAATTTGAGTCTGAGTCCATATTCAAAGTCCAAATTTGAGTTCGAGTCTGAGTCTGTCATTCTTGTATTCTTCTTCTACTTTGTACTATCTTCTCCTTTTGCAATAAAATATTTATGTTATTTGTGCACTTTTACTTTCCCATCTTTATTAATCTAAAGTAGTTGTGTCTCAAAAAGGAATAATTAAAGATAAAGAATTAATGAATTTTGGCAAGTATTTGCATTTCACCATGAAATCCACCATGAATTGGAAGAATAAAAAAACCTGAGGTATTCTTGAGCTTGCATCATTAGCAGCTGCTTCACCAGCTCCCAACCAAAGGATAGTCAAGAAAATAGAGAACAATAAGTGGTGATCTCTTCAGTTAGAGCAGGCGAAGCTAAAGACAATGCAATGAAGTTATCCATTGCACTTTTGGGTAATCAAGCATAACACCTCAACAAAGGGGAATCCTAAAAGGACCTGATATCCCCACAAGGTTTCCCTCTAGACCAAGACCTCAATGGAATGGTCTAGACAAAGGTCAAAGCCCCAAGATGAAGGAAAACAGTAGCCCAAATCATGGTGGATTAATTTTTTGCCAAAATTTATTGATTGGCTCGCTAAGTTGAAAACCCAAAAGGGCGGCTTAGGCAGAAATTAGAGCAAGCTCGTTGACTTGAAAACCCGAAAGGGCGGCTCGAGCAGAAGTTAGAGCTAAAAAAAAATTAAAAAAAAAAAGAGAAAAAAAAAATAAAGTCATCCCAGTCAGATCATTTTGTCTCTTATGTCCTCATCCTACATTAAGGGCATATCTTCCAAAGTTATTATCCTCTGGCTAATTCCTCATTAGGGGCATGCCTTCGAAATCGTCTTCTGTTAATCCGTCATGGTCATGTCTTCCATATCCTTCCTATCATCTGTCATGTCTCTTAGCTCAAGTAGCTAAATAACCATTATCATTCATAAAGGGTATATTTTTCAAGTCGTCTATCAAGTCTTTTAGCTTAAAAAGCTAAATAGCTCCTTCATCCTTCCAAGGGCACGTCTTTTGGATCGTTGTTCAAATCAATTCAGTGTGTCCCCAAGAGTCCCGTCACTCTAAAGAGTCTCTTCATTCTCAAACAATAAGATAAGTTGTGTTTGTCTTCTCCATAAATCTTGCTACAATAGCAAAATCATACAACCTCCCTAACACCTTTTCAAAAGGTCCAACCTACCATCCTTTCAAACCTAAGTCTCCTTGGAAAAATTTCATCTTCCAAGGGCCAAGCCCACCAAAAATCCCAAGTCTCTCAAGACTCATGGTCCTTGAAGCCCAGTATCCTTAGCAAAGCTAAAGTCAAGCCATAACTCCCAAGACCTATCATCCTTAAACTGATTAAAAAGGGTTTGAACCAGTCAAACCCCATCCCATGCTTCTTTAGCAAATCATGCCATCCTTCCAAGTTTGAGCCTCCTTGAAAAATCATACCATCCCTCCAGATCCAAGCCTCATTGGCAAATAATATCATCCCTAAAGTCCAAGTCATTTGGACAAGCAAAATCAAGAGACAAACCAACTGGTCAAATCACCTTGAAAAGCCATGTCCAAGGTAGACTCTTAACAGATGGGTCACACAGAGCCTTTCCCACCTAATCTTCTCCAAGGCCAATCCTAGCCGAGCCTTTCCCACCTAATCTTCTTCTAAGGCCATACATGACCGGGCCTTCCTACCTAGTGTCCTTTGAAGCTAAACCTGACCTAGACTTTCTAAAATAACCTTCCAGGCCATGCCTGACTGAGCCTTCCAAGCATGACCTCCTCTAGGGCCAAAACCTAACGTAGCCTTCCTAAGATAACTTTCCAGGCCATACCTGACTGGGCCTTCCAAGCATGACCTCCTCTAAGCCCAAAACCCGACCTAACCTTCCAAAATAACCTTCTAGGGCCAAACCTGACCAAGCCTTCCAGAAGGCCAAACCTAACCTTTCAGAATGATCTTTTGCGAGGCCACACATGACCGAGCCTTCCAATATAACTTTCCAAGCTAAACCTGATCTAGCCTCCCAAGATAACTTTCCAGGCCATATCTGATTGAGCCTTCGAAGGACCAAACCTAACCGAGCCACTTTTCATCATCCTTCCAAGAATGACCTCATCCTCCAGGGCCACAATCTAACCTAACCTTAACTTTTTCCTAAAGCCGAATAACCGAGTCACTTTTCATCATCCTTCCAAAACGGGGGCACCATTTGTCCCAAAAGATCAGCAGTCTCCTACCAAGTTGACCCTTCGCAGGTTCAAGGTATCCAATTCATAATTTTCATATTTAGATGTATTTCACACTAAACAAGTCACTAATCAGAGCTCCCAAATCAAAACGGATCATAAATCTGAATTTCATTAATCAAGATAGATCATCAATATGAATTTCTGAATCAAAATGGATCATCAGTCTGAATTCCTGAATCAAGCAGTCATAAGTTCCTTCACCCAAACCAATCAATCTCAAATCAGATCTATCCTAAGATAGCCTTAGGATCCAAACCTTAAATCTGAAATAGGTTTCCCTTCTGTAATCAGACCTATCCTAGGATAGCCTTAGGATGCATACCTTAAATCTGAAATAGGTTTTTCCTTCATAATCAGACCTATCCTAGGATAGCCTTAGGATCTATACCTTAAATCTGAATTAGGTTTTCCCTTCATAATCAGACCTATCCTAGGATAGCCTTAGGATCTAAACCTTAAATTTGAATTAGGTTTCCCTTCTATCAGACTTATCCTAGGATAGCCTTAGGATCCATACCTTAAATCTAAAATAGGTTTTCCCTTCATAATCAGACCTATCCTAGGATAACCTTAGGATCTATACCTTAAATATGAATTAGGTTTTCCCTTCATAATCAAACCTATCCTAGGATAGCCTTAGGATCTAAATCTTAAATCTGAATTAGGTTTCTTTTCTATTAGACTTATCTTAAGATAGTCTTAGGATCCAAACCTTAAATCTGAAACGGGGTTCCCTTCATAATCAGACCCATCCTAGGATAGCCATAGGATCTATACCTTAAATCTGAATTAGGTTTCCATTCTATCAGACTTATCCTAAGATAGCCTTAAAATCCAAACCTTAAATTTGAAATAGGTTTCCCTTCATAATCAGACCCATCCTAGGATAGCCTTAGGATCTATACCTTAAATCTGAATTAGGTTTCCCTTTTATAATCAGACTCATCCTAAGATAGCCTTAGGATTCTTTTCCCCTAGCAGACTGGGAATATCATTTTCATTCTAGATTTACCCAAGCATATCAAGAATATCACTTCATCCACCCATAAATATCTAGAAACGATCACCTAGATATCCCTATGGCTCCTTTTCCATTTCCTTATTATCCTTTACCCAAACATGTCCAAACACTGACTTAGACATCACTTTGGTTCTTTTTTCCATTTCTCCTACTCAGATTTACTATCATCAAAATCGCCTTACAGATAAGATAATTCTAATGAGGGGCAGCTGTAAACCCTTAATTTTTCACCCTCCAGTATGCATTTGAACCCTAGAGGCACCTAGGCTCGGTAAACAGACATCCGAAAGCCGAAATTGCCAAAATTCTAAAAATTAAAACCCGAGCCTTGGGACCCAGGACCCATCTATCAAGCCTCTAAATCATCATTAGATCATTCGGGATTGAATAACGAGCACAACACAACTGGAATCATGTAAAACGGAGTTGAAAAGGGTTAAAACGATGAAAATCGGCGAAACCAGGTGTCGAATACCAATCGGTGACCGCACAAGGGCTGTGCGGTTCTGCAAAGCTCTTGTGTGGTTCAAAATTCCTTTTGTGTGGTCACTCCTCTGTCTGTGTGGTCACTGAAGGCTCCTGTGTGGTCCAGAAAGGCTCCTATGCGGTTACAAAAGGCTCCTATGCGGTTTTGAGCATCAGAATGCCAAATCCCACATCAAAACTTCATGGTTTTTGCTTCCAACCTTCTCCCTATATAAATGAGACCCCCTAGCTCATTTTCACACTCAGAGCTTGCTCACACATCCCTTGGCTTGCTTGATTAGCCTTTGCATCAAACGAACCATCCCCCTAAGCTTGGTCCGAAAAGAACGAGCTCTCCAGTTTCTTTTATTTCTTGCTTTGCTATTGCTCTTTGCTTTGCAAAGTGAGATTGGGTTACGACTTCCTGAGTCAATCCGCTGAGTCAAAAGTTCCCCACAGTCTGAAGCAAGGTATCTGAGACAAGTCCGCCGCCGATCGAGACAAGTCTCCGCCGTCCCAAAGTCGCTCAAGCGTAAGGTAAGCTTCTTTTCCTTTCTCTTTTCATTTTATTTATTTATTTATTTATTTATGTATTTATTTTATTTTTCTTAGTTAGTTAATTTGGTTTATCTAGGTTTTTAGTTAATTAAAATCTAAAATAATTAATCCAACTTGGTAAATCAATTAGGTTAACTAATTAATCAACCCACCTTTTAATTAATCAATCTTCAACATGATAAAAGTCTCAGACTAAACAAACCCCCTTCACAAGAAGGGCGAACTACGTGGATTTTGATTTCCATTAGAAGGGATACGTAGACATGCTTGTCTAAAGCATCAAATCCAATTAAAATGAACTTCCTTCCTTCTGCACTTTCTTCACATAGGTTTTGTCTTTTTCTTTATTTCTTTGTTTTGCTTCTTTGATTACTAATTTACTTTGGGAAATGTGTGACTCTTCTAGAATCCATAAGGGCTAGAGAGAGTATCCCCTAATTTGATTTATGATTGTAAATTTATTGCTTTATTTTATTTTAATTCATGCATTGTATAATTGCTCATGCATTATAATTGTTCATGAAATTTATTTTAAGTCATTTTGTATTAAACTTGCCAAACTAATAAAAATGAACTGAAAATCTAGTCCCCGAATCTTCTTTGGTAATCGAGGACTAGTGCACTTTTCCATTGGAATATAATTGGAGTCAAAAATGGGTTTTTCCTTAACTTTTCCCAAATAAAATAAAATTAAGATGGCGACTCCCAATACACTTTTTTAAAATCAACCAATCTGAACCCGAGGATTCCATCATGAGTATAAACCTGAATGAGCATTTTGATCCCCTCTAGCGGATTGGACCGGTGCTCGGGTGAGGTCTCATTGCCTACATATCCCTTCGAATGAGAATCAAAATCCACGTAGTTCGCTCTCCTTGCGAAGAGGGTTTGTTTAGTCTGAATCTTTTATCATGTGTCAGATTGATTGATTAAAAGGTAGGTTGATTAATTAGTTAACCTAATTGATTTACCAAGTTGGATTAATTATTTCAAATTTTATTTAACTAACAACCTAGATAAATTAATTTAATTAACTAACTAAGAAAAATAAAATAAATAAATAAAAGGAAAAGAGAAAGGAAAAGAAAATAAATACCTTAGGATGGCAGAGACTTGTCTCGGTCGGCGGCGGACTAGCCTCGGACGGCGGGCGGCGGCTTGCCTCGAATAGCCGGATCACAATTCCACCTTCTCGATTTGGTGGAACCACAGCCTTAGAACGGCTATTAGGACAACATTATTGGGACTCTCTCGAACTGATTTGAGAGAGAAACCTCGAAACGACCACCCAAAAACTTTAAACTAAAAGGCACGTTCTTTACGAACCAAGCCTTAAAAAACTACTTGCTGTTGATCAATTAATTTGATTTAGCAAGTGGTGAGTGTTGAAATGAGTTGGGAAATGGGAGTTTATATAGGTAGAAAGCCTAAGATGGTTTTTCACATTTTCCAATGTGGAAAAATGATTTTGTAGCATAAAACTGCATAGAGGCCCTCTGTGACCACACAGAGGCCGATCCTGACCGCACAGAAGCCCCTGATGACCGCACAGAAGAGATCATGAACGCACAAGGGCCTTTTGGAACCACACAGAGGCTGTGTAGAATCGTACAGCCCATGTGCGGTTCCTGGAGTGACCTGTGCAGTCACCCAGGCTAGCCCAAGGTCGATTCTTCTGGTTTTTTGATCATTTCTTGCTCGTTTTAGCTTTCGAGACTTATTTTCATGCCCAAGGGTTTAAACGGTGCAAAATTCAGGGTTCACAAGTCCCATAAACAACCTAGAGGCAAGGTGCAAACAGGCAGCTAACCTTTACATCAGAGTTGCGAGGAACTGTTGTAGCAGAAGGAGAGCAAGTAGAGACGAGGGACCATAGGAGCAGATTGAGGTCGGTGGTAGGAAAAATAGGGAGAGAAGACTTGCCTAGAGAAGGAATCCCTTCACTGTAGGAAGATGGAATACAGGATCCTGAAAGGAGTTCGCATGTAGAAAGTGGGAACCGCTCTAGAAACAAACACCCTCATCATCACGAGAGGGTTGATGGAGAACGGAATAGTCGGGGGAATGATAGAAACAGAGACAGGAGAAAAGATGACTTGAGAAGGCAGTCCCAACATAGGGGGAGGTATCTCAATCTGAATCTTCCTCCCACCGAAGGGGTCAGAAAGGCTAAGAAACTTCGAATCAACAAGATGCTGAGGAGATAAAGGAGACACTCAAGAAATTCTTAGATGAAGTAGATAAAGAAAGGGGAAAGAAGGCAAGGGACAAAGACCTAGTGCTCGCCCTCAAATCTCCATTTATGGAGAGAGTTAATAAGTACAAAATGTCGGAGAAGTTCAAACAACCAACAATAGTCAGATATAACGATGAGACTGACCCTAGAGTCCATATTTTGGATTATAAACATGTTGTGGAGCTCTAAACAACAAGTGATGAGGTGTTGTGTAAGGCCTTCAGGGGTTCGTTGGAAGGAGCAGCCACGAGGTGGTTTAACGGATTGAAAGAAGGAACTATTAGTTCTTTCAAACAATTGGCGAAAAGCTTCATGCATCGGTTTGCCACCAGCATTCCCATAGAAAAAATGACCCAATCCCTATAACAGGTGGTGCAAACAGACAGTGAATCCCTTAGGGACTATGTAGCTTACTTCAACAGGGAAGCTTTGAATGTGACAAAACTGGATCAGGCTAAAGCGGTCGAAGTGCTCCAAAATGGTACTACCCATACAGATTACTTTAAAACTATGTGCAGGCATACCCCTCAATCTCTAGAGGAAGCCATGGTCATAGCCCAAAAGTATAATCGGCAGGACGATGCCTACCGCTCTAGCCAATTTTCCAAAAGAAAGAGGAACGAGACTTCTGCACAGGCAGAAAAAAGGCCAATAAGAAAAGAAGAGGAAACCCAGAAAGAAGAACGAGGTGAAGGGTCGAGGAGAAGAGGCCATGGGAGGTCGCCAAGCTTCGAAGCTTTAAAGCTCACCCCTCTCAATGTAAGCCCAGCAGAAGTGTTTGCGACCTTCCAAGACCAAAATATTTGGCAAAGGCCGAAGCCCTTAAAGAAGCCAGCTGAGTGGAGAGATAAGACTAGGTATTATCTCTTTCATAATACACATGGCCACAATACAAATGATTACAATTGCTTGATAGAAGAAATATAGAGGCTCATTAAGCAGGGCTACCTTGGCAAGTTTGTCAAGAGAACCAGCAAAGAATGGGGAGAAGTGAACCGAGAAAAAGGAAAACAAATTATCAACGATGAATCTGCGGGGGTAATTCATTGTTTGATAGGGAGGCCTAGCAAAGAGCCACATAGCAAAAACAATGCTAAGGCTATAGCTCAAAAAAGGAGGAGCCACAGTTCTTTTATTATAATAGGATAAAGATATGGGTAGCTAAAGAAGATGGAAGTAGTTTGAAAGTTCCACGTGCTGGTCTTATGATCATCCAAACTGTCGTCGCCAACTTTGTTGTAAAAAGGATATTTGTGGATGACGGTAGTTTAGTGAATTTAATTACAGCTAAAGTCTATTCAAAGATGGGGTTTAAAGAGGAAGACCTCGAAGAGCTGAACAATCTAGTTCGCACACTAGACGGGACTGAGGTCTCCGCAGCAGGAATAACCAGATTGCCATTCATAATAGGCATAGCTCCCAATTGTGTTACAATAATGGCAACCTTTGTGGTTATCCGAATTCCTCTAGCATATAACATCCTGCTAGGGAGACCCCTACTTTACGAGTTAGATGCCTCGGTCAACATCAGAAGGCAAAGAATGACTATTCCCAAGCTAGGAGGCAAAGAGTTCCATATATACGGAACACAGGAAGAAGAAGAAGATAAAGATAAAGATAAGAAGAAGAGAAAGCGAAGTACTGCTTTAATCATACCCGAAAAAGTGGCAGTAGTAGAAACAACAGAGAAGAAAGGTTGGGTACCACAGTAAAGAACAAAGCTAGTGGAAAAGCTTGATAAATTCCCCGTGAGTGAAGAGGAGCCTCAAAGGTTTCTACAAATTAACTCTTCTCTTACCAGCGAACAGAAGGCAGAAGCTCATCAATTTCTCAAAGATAATTTATTTAGCTTTGCTTAGACATCAGCAGAAATGAGAAGGGTAAGCCCAAAGGTGATCACTCATCAGCTTAATTTTGATCCTACATTCAAACCCATTAAGCAGAGAAAAAGATGTTTTGGGGAAGAGAGACAAGTCATGATTGCCGAAGAAGTGGACAAGCTGATGGAAGCTGGATTTATTAGGGAAGTACAATATCCAGAATGGCTCACCAATGTTGTGTTGGTAAAGAAAGCAAATGGGAGTTACAAAATGTGCGTCAACTTCACTGACCTTAATAAAACTTGTTCCAAAGATTTATTATTACTGCCAATGATTTACAAGCTCGTCAACTCAACAGCAGGTTATGAATACTTGTCCTCCATAGATGCAAAGCATGGGTACCACCATATTTAAATGCATTCCGAAGACGAGGAGAAAACCTCCTTCATCACAAATAAATGGACTTATTGCTATGTATCTATGCCCTTCGGACTCAAAAACGCTGGGGCAACCTACCAAAGCCTCGTGAACAAGATTTTTAAGAGTTAGCTTAGTAAGAATTGGATGCCTATGTAGATGATATGATTGTAAAGAGTTAGAGCTTTGAAGATCACATCAAGGATTTGGTAGAAAGCTTTGAGGTAATGAACCAGTTTGGAATGAGTTTGAACCCAGAGAAATGTGCGTTCTTCATTTAAGGAGGAAAGTTCCATGGGTTTATGGTAAGCGGGCGAGGAATTAAGCCAAATTCGGATGAGGTGAAGGCCATACTTGACATAGCACCTCATCACAACACCAAAGAAGTCCGGAGGTTAATAGGATAAATAGCGACACTTAACAGGTTTATGTCCCGATCGACGAAGAAATACTTGTCATTTTTCAAAAAGCTGAGAAAGACAAAGGCTTTTGAGTGGACAAATGAGTGTCAACAAGCTTTTGAAGAACTCAAGTCCTTCCTAGTCTCCGAGTAGACCCTTTCTAGAAGAAGAAGTTTTGATTTATTTGTTCGCCTCTCACCAAGCAATCAGCTCGGTGCTCATTAGAAAAGAAGGATATGTTCAGAAGCCCGTCTATTATTTCAGCAAGGTCCTACAGGGAGATGAGTTGAATTATATCTCGTTGGAAAAGCTAGCTTATGCTCTGCTCTTGTTAGCAAAAAAATATAAGGTTTATTTGCAGGCCCACCAAGGAGTGGTAATAACTGATCAGCCATTGCAAAAAGTTTTGCACAAACCAGAGACATCAGGAAGGATGTTGTGTTGGTCAGTTAAACTGGGTCAATATGGATTGCAGTATAGACCAAGAGCTACTATCAAAGCACAAACACTAGCTGATTTCATCTCTGAGTGTTCATTTGGAACAGAGCCAATAGCTGCGGAGATGCCTATCAAAGACAAAGAGAGTCCATAAGAAGAGTCCTCACCCTCTGATGTTAGTTCGATATGGGAATTATATGTAGATGGGGCTAATAGTGTCGAAGGTAGCGGAGCCAGAATTTTGCTGAGAAAATAATATGGATTTTTGCTTGAGTATGCCTTGCGCTTATACTTCGCCACCACTAACAACGTCGTTAAATACGAGGCCATGGTTCAGGGTTTGCTCCTCTCTGAATGTCTTCTCTTGGATACCCTCAGAGTACACAGTGATTCACAGTTAGTAGTGGGACAAATTAAAGGAGAGTTTGAAGCCAAAGTCAGGGGGATCATTCAGAAGATGAAAGAACGAGGGATCGATGTGCAATTTTGTAAGATTCCTTGCATAGATAACTGTCAAGCTGATAGTCTCAGTAAATTAGAAGCCACTCACCTCGCCAAGCTACCTCGAAGAATCTTTATGGGTTCCTTAACCTTCTCAAGTATACAAGAAAGTGAGCAAGTGATGGAAGTCGATGATGAGCCCTATTGGATAGACCCCATTAAGACCTATCTAGAGGAACTGCCTGAAGATCAAAAAGAGGCAAAGAATGTCAAGCAACGAAACGCTGACTTCTCTCTGCATAATGGCATCCTCTACAAACGAGCTTACTCATTGCCCTGGTTGAGATGCTGAAGGCCTAAAGAAGCAGATTATGTTTTGAGGGAAATTCATGAAAGAAGCTGTGGAATGCACATCGGAGGAAAGGCCTTGGCGGCCAAAATGATCAGACATGGATACTTTTGGCCTTGGATGAAAGAGGAAGCTATAAAGATGGTTAGAAAATGCCTTGCATGCTAGAAGTTCAGTAACAACAAGAATGTTTTAACAACTGAATAAGTCCCAATATATGGTCCATGGCCATTTGCTAAGTGGGAAATGGACATCGTGGGCCCTTTCCAATGGTTTCGGGATAGAGAAAATTCCTCATAGTGGCAGTGGAATATTTTACCAAGTGGGTAGAAGCTAAACCTCTAGCCACCATTATAGCTGATAAAGTCATCAATTTCCTCTAGAAGAACATGGTCTGCAGGTTCGGAATTCCTTACTAACTCGTCAACGATAATGGAAAGCAGTTCGACAACGCAAAAGTTAGAGCCTTCTATGCAAGTCTCAACATTTGTCAACACTTCTCCTCCTAGGTCCATCCTCAGTCAAATGGCTAAGCTGAAGTATAAACCGAACCATGTTGCAAGGCCTTAAAAAAAGACTTGATGAGTATAGAAGAAGTTGGGCAGATGAGATAAAACAATTAATTGAATAAAACAATAAGCAAATTGAAAATTGCACCCTTGTGGCAATACTAATGATTGTTATTGTTATTGGTTTCATTAGTATCATCAATTATATATATATATATATAACACTTGGTAGAGAGACCCAATCTTGAGTGAAATAAATACCGCGGCTTCGATCTTTTTCAATAAAATCATCACGCAGTAAATCAACAAAGCCCAAAGTGATCTCTCTTTCCCCTTCAAGTTTACCTACTACGGTACCGGAGTGAATATGATCTCCACCAGACATATGTAAGGCCTTAGCTAGTACATGAAAATGCATACCATGATTCTTCTGTCTATCAATAACTGCATGCATTGCGCGATGAATGTGAAGAAGTAAACCATTATCTCGGCAATAATGAGCTCAGGAAGTATTTGCAGTGAATCCCCCTGTTAAGTAGTCATGCATTACGATAGGAACTCCTAATTCTCTAGCAAAAACAGCCCTTTTGATCATTTCTTCACATGTACCCGCAGTAGCATTCAAATAATGTCCTTTGATTTCACCTGTTTCAGCCTGTGCTTTATAAATTGCTTCGGCACAAAATAAGAAACGGTCTCTCCAATGCATAAATGGTTGGGAGTTCACGTTCTCATCATCTTTGGTAAAATCAAGTCCACCGTGAAGACATTCATAAACCGCTCTACCGTAATTCTTAGCGGATAGTCCCAATTTAGGTTTAAAACCCAATAGGGGGCGACCATACTTGTTCAATTTATCTCTCTCAACTTGGATTCCATGAGGCGACCCTTAGAAAGTTTTAATATAAGCAGTAGGGATTCGCAAATCCTCCAGACGTAGGGCGCGTAGGGCTTTGAACCCAAATACATTACCCACAATGGAAGTAAACATGATAGTAACAAAACCTTCTTCAAAAAGGTCTAAAGGGTAAGCTACAT
>CATKHJ010085668.1:0-12353 GCA_949750685.1 Vernicia montana | reverse complement strand
AAAAAAAAAAGAATGGAAATTTATGGAGGAAATGGCTTGAAGTGTGATATGTGAATGTAACTTTTATTATTACATTTGACTTACTTACGTGAATAATGTGAAGATGTAAGTAGGACAAACTTACTGGAAGATAATTTATATTGGAAAGATAATTTAATGATTTAAAATTTTAATGAATTATTAGCTTTTTACATAGTATAAGCTGAAAGAATCAACCTAAAATTTATTTGATATATAAATAAATTTCGTTCAAATTTTCAATTTTCAATTGGCCTTTTGATAAATATATAATTTTGGTAATTTATACCTAAAACTTATTAATTTGAATAATATATGCTTTTATTAAATTTAAAATTCATATTTTATTAATATAATTTTATAAATGAATTTTTAAATTTTATAAAAAAATTAATGATCCAGAAAAAGATATTACAACAATATTAAAATTTCATTAATTAACTAAATTCAGTTAAATAATTAATTATTGATTATCAATTACTAAATTATTTAGTTGATTAGCATACAATCTACCATTGAAAATGTATTTTTGAATTAATGGATTTTTTTTCTAAAACAATAATTAATTAACGAAAAAAAAAGAAATAACATATTTAATAAACTTTTTCAAATAATTAATAAAATAATAATTATATAAATAAGTAAATAAAATATATTAATTAAAAAATAATTAAAAATTTTAGTTTAATGCAACTAAGAAATGTATAATTAATAAATATAATATTAATTAAATATAATTATAAAATAATAATTAAAATTTAAAAAAAATTAAAAACTAAAGTGGTGCACTGCATACAGAGAATGGCAAGCCTCTCACGCCTGCCTCACCCATACAATTTTTTTTAAAAAAAAATTAATAAATTAATTGAAATAATAAATTAATTAATAAATATAGTATTAATTAAAAATAATTAATTAAATTTAAATCATTTAAACCTACTACACTTAATTAATTAATCGCATGTTATAAAAATAAATAAGACCCACTATAATTTACAATCTATACAAGTAAATTTTATAGCATGTCATTTCTTTATAAAAATAAATAAGCCATTTATTAATTATTAAAACATATTTTTATAAAAATATACAATTTTATTAATAATAAAGAAATGTTTTAGATATATATTTTTTAAAAAAATAGTCATAGGAAGTAGCAATTAACTATAAATATTAAATAGCATTAGAATTTGTTTTGTTGGGGAAAAATACAGGTGTAGTTTGATATTTAGACAAAAGAAAACAGTTATGAACTTAACAAAACAAATAAATAAATAAAAAGAGAGAAAAGAGAGAGCTGTTAACATCGGATTTGCATGTGCAGTGTGGGGCCGACTTACCGACATGCTTTACAACGTCAGCATCAGCGTCTTTACCACGTCAGCATCTTAGGGATCGTATTTGTATACGAGAAGGCAATTAACCAGTTGTTACATCGTAGAGCTGGGTGCATTATGTATCGTGAATCACACATTCACCACATGTCATTAAAAATTCATCATATTTCTGTATGTATTGAAAATCTTTCCTTCAGATTTTTATTTATTAACTTTCTATAAATATAATAATTAAATTATTGCACTTTTTTTTATATATGTATTTAATTTTTATAATTAAATAATTAAAAAATATTTTCTCTAATTAGATTCATTTAATCAAAATTTTTTGTAATATTAATGTAAATTAATAATTCTCCAGTAACTTTTTGTTTTATATGAAAAAATTAAAAGAATTTAATAAAGAAATCGAGTGAAAATTAAGAGATGAATAGAGTGTATAATATAAAATAATCCATTTTATTAGTACACTAAGAAATTAATCATATTCAAATATATTTAATTATTTAGATAAGAATTATTCACACATTTAATAATTAAAAAATAAATATTTAAACATGAAAATTGTAGTGTTTTATCTTAACTATAGATTCATAAAAGAGTTTTATAAAATTTTTTAAAAGTAAAGATATCCTTCTTACAATTGTACTGACTCGAATTTGAGAATTTCTGGATAATCCGAAATTGTTTGAATTATAAAGAATGTTATGATTAGAATTTGGAGAAAACCTAAACATAACAGTTGTAGGTAAATGCCTCAAGTATGCATCTGTAAAATGAATTTAAGATATTTAGTGTATACAAAGAGAAATCATACCTGAATTGAAACTGGTACTGTTCACAGAGTAAATGGACAGTCCGAATTAAAGTAGTTCAATTGATGGATTTAGAAACTGAATTAGGCCAAGTATAAAATATGAAAAATAATAATTAAATGTGTATAAACTTTGTGTAAAAGGAAACTTAAATTGAATATGTAGATTTTGAGATATAATATAGTGAAAGTGATAAGGCCTGAAAACTCTTGCAAACTAACTCTATTGGCAACCTGAGAATTTACCTCATGAATCGAGGATAATAGAGATAGAATTAAGAGAAACTGAAAACTAGTAAAATGATCACTGATATATGAAGGATTAACTCACAAAATTCTAAGTATAGTATGAGAAATATAGTTTGCTCTGTAACTAACTCGGTATTCGAATTCAACTTATAAA
This sequence comes from Vernicia montana, assembly GCA_949750685.1. Classification (NCBI taxonomy): domain Eukaryota; kingdom Viridiplantae; phylum Streptophyta; class Magnoliopsida; order Malpighiales; family Euphorbiaceae; genus Vernicia; species Vernicia montana. Next base: position 9,781 of record CATKHJ010085668.1, on the reverse strand, counting down.
CTGAACTGGATCTTTTGATTTGAGGACTTTAAAGATAGAACTAATCTAAACTCAAATTATAAGAAATGTTCCTTAATGTTTCTAGTAACTATCAATAAAAGAAAATTTCATTTTAAAAGTACAAATATTAAATTATACTCAAAGGAATATGATATGGTCAGTCTGTCATGCAATAGAAACAGAATTGGATTGAAATAGTCACCAAGTTTTCTATAGATTGAATTCTAATTTCAATTTTGGATATGTTGCAAATTCAAGTGTCTAGTTTAAAATACAAAAAGAATCAACTCATTTGGATTAGTAAATCATGAAAAATGATAGAAATAATGTAACAAGGTCAAGTGATATAATTAGACAATAAGTGAAAATGTAATGTTTCAAAGTTATCAATTGTAAACTAAGGAATTCTATATGTATGTAAGCAATAAATAATAATTAGTGAAAATAATAAATATTGAATTGAATATGACTATTCAATATGAATCCAATTTGAGAATTTATTGAATTGCTATAAAGCAAACCACGTGAATTAAAGGCATTCTTCAAGGTCATTCAACCAATACATGAAATCAAACATAGATGTGCCTTAACTTCTTATATGTATATTTATGTGTTATAGTATATATATTGACTTTTGTTAATATTAGAAAATTGATATGTCTTAGATATAGATGTAGTAGTGTTAAAATTAAGAATAAAATAAATAAGTTGACAATGTATTTAATGATCTTTAATTAAATGACATAAAGGGTATGGTTCGATGTAAAACCAAAAAGAAAAGATAAGGAAGATGTTCCGAAAACTGAGGAGTATCATTTCAAATTGTGTTAAGAGCTTGTGCTAGGAGCTAAGAACGCCAAGGTGAGTACTTGAAACCTTACTTTAAAAGTGTAAATCTTATGGAAACCAATATTTGCATACTGAGTCCATTGTTATTTCAATTGAAAACCTTATATTTCTTTAATGAAACCTATACATCAGAGAAATCCTCTCAAAGTAGCCTTCGGCCTACTTACTTATACTGAAATTGTATTCAAATCAAACATTGTAAAAGAACATACTTTCTATGTGTTAATCTTTTCAGTGTAATGAACTCTCTTTTGAGCTAATGCCTCTCATTTGGAAACTTAATATACCCTGATTGATGAATCATTCCTATAACTATGTTCCTTTGAGAAACCATTCAACCTACTCATATGAATTCTCAATGTTCATATAATTGATAGAATTTCATTGAATCTTTTAATGACTCATTACTGTGCATTATTGATTCATTATATCATAATGCTTGAATTACTTGATCAAAATGATATTGTTATAATTCTTGAAAGCAGAAATCCTCATATGATGTGGGGTAACTTATCATACATGTGCACATGGTAAAGCTTGCGGGTAGGGCAAGCATACCCAATCCTAACTAGGAAGGGTGGTCCTAGCCATGAGATCTGATTAATCTTGTGCTACTGATACTGTATGAGTGAGTGAGGTTTAGGCTGCCACTCTAATGTTTACAAGTGGGAAGCATACCGCTTTCAAAAATTTTGATTTATGCTAAAATGGTATTATTGAATTCAAACCATTATTGATTGTTGAGAAACTCTTCTTTCACATTGATACGATGAGATCCTATTAACTCTACTAATAAATGTGTACTTATATAATGCTCCATTTTTATTCTTAAGTACTCATTGAGCTTCTCTCACACCCCCATAGTGTATTATTTTCAGGTTCAGTAGGAGACTTAGCAAGTGGATCTCAAGTATCAATCTCTATTTAGGATTACTTCGCTGAATGTATGGTGATTATGACTTAATTCTTTGGGTCTTCTTATTTAGAGCTCCATGGATTATTGTGGTTATAGTACTTCAGTAATTAAATAAATTGAATACTTTATATTGGTTAGAAATTGTAATGTGAAATGTTATAACAGATTATAGTAATTAATATCTTGTACAGTAAAATGTTGTTTGATAATGAGAAACATCATTATATGGATACTATATATGTGGTATATGTTAAGTATATTGGAATTACCATGGTATATGTTGAGTATACATTTAGTGTATGTGAGATATCTGATACTGTTAAATCAGGTTGAGAATCTTGGGATCATGTATAATGTATGTTAAGTGAGTTATATTATGGTTTGAAGGGTTTTACAGATTGTTGATACCCTTATGATTACTCATACCCTAAGACCGTCACACTTCTGAAGTTGGGTGTGACAAAATGACAGTATTATAAATAAAAAATATAAAGGGGTAAAACAATGCTACACTGACACCCAGATCCACAATGCCACGTAGACCTGGATCCATGATATAATTTGCCGCAATTAACAATATCGACATTCTCTCTCTCTCTCTCTCTCTCTCTCTCTCTCTTTTTCACTCATTTTTTTTTCATTCTTAAAATTGATTAATAACCTTATTACATTATTTAATTACTAATTCTTAAAATGAAAGACGGTTTAAATTTCATTTTTTTTATATTTTATATTTATATTTTTAATTTTTAAAAAATTTGATAATTGAAATAATTTAATAAATAATATAATTTTTATATAAAAATATTATTAAATAAATTTTTATTTTTTTAGTTATAATAAAAAAAAATAGAAGACTTATATATTAAAAGAAATAAATGTATAAAGTAAAATTTTTATTTTTTAGTTCCAATAAGAAAATAAGATTAATGTACTAAAAGGTATAAATAAAAAAAAAAAAAAAAAAAAAAGAGAGAAGGTCTTAAGTTTCATTTGCTAAGTATTATTTATATATATATATATATTTTAAATGTGATAATTAAAAACATATCTAATAAATATATAATCTTTTTATAAAAAAAATATAATAACATTTTCATTTTTACATATAAAATAAATTTCTTTTACTTTTTTACTTTTTATATTTTTATTTGATTTGTTTTCCGAAGCAATTTTTTTTTTAAATAACAAGAAATATAATTTACTAAATAAAGTCTTAAATTATAATCCTACAAACATTTTATTTAAAAAAAATTAATTGTGCTCATTGAAAATATTTCTTAATTATATGTTTTAGTAAAATATCATAATATATGTTATTCCTTTTTAAATTGAATAAATTATAGGATTAAAATGATAAGTAAAGAGTCATATATTCTCAATGTACCAAAAACGAAACTTAGATAGTATTAAAAAAATAATAATATTTTTGAGATTATTACATTACTTTCAAATTATATGTAGAAGTATTAACTTTTCCATTTTTTTTATTTTATTAATTAACTTTCTTCATAATAAAAAAAAATTAAACAAAATATAAAATTAAAAGAAAATTTATTTTACATGTAAAAATGAAAATTTTATTATGATATTTGTTTCATGTAAAAAATAATAAATTTATTAAATATAGTTTTAGTATCATATTTTTCTAAAAAATATAAACAACATTTCCATGAATTAAAATTAATAATAATAAAAAAATAAAAATAAATGCAATAAGAGTATTATTAACTAAATTGAGTAAATATAATGAAATTATTACTAATTAAATTGAGTAAATATAATGAAATTAAGTTTTCTTTCCTTATCAAAATTATTAATTAAATGTGTAATAAGAGTATTATAATATTTTAACAATATAAATAAAGGTGAGAATGTTAAAAATTAAAAGGAAAATCTCAATATCGCATTAATTAATTAATTATTTTTTTGAGCGGCTTAATTAATCATTTGTTGACAGTTAATTAGTGTAGGAGAAGGCATCTTAGCTATTTGATAATCCACTTTAAATGGTTGCCCGTACGGTAAACATGTGAGGTCATGCGGCTATCAATAATATAATTGCTGCGTTGACTTAAAATCATCTTTGTTATTTTTAATTTAACTATACCTCGCTTTATATGAGTTTTTATCGTATTGCTTTATTTAATTTGTTTTTTAAAAATATTTAATATATATAAACTGTAATACTTTAAATTTTGAATTATATAAATTTATTATTAATTAGGTATTTTATTTTAGTAAAATAAAGTATTTATTTAATTAAAATTTGAATTTAGTGAAATTAATTTTCAGATTTACTGTCACTATTATATATATATGTGTGTGTGTGTGTGTGTGTGTTTAATAATTGAAACGAGAAGAAGAAACAAAGAATTAAAGAGAGAGAGAGAGAGAGAGAAGAAAAGAACTTCAGAATGCCGCTGTCCGACAACACGCGTCGGCCAGGGAAGTAGTTCGGCCTCAGAGCTTTCCAACGGTACTAGCCCGGTCGCCGTCCGCCGTCGCACTGCTAGTCGAAACGTTCGCTGATCAGTGAGCTTCCAAGAGCTTTTTCGACCGATTTCGATCTCTGTTCTCACCGATTCTGGTACCATTGGTTTCCTCTTCTCTTAAATTTTGATTTGATATCTCATTTGCTAATTTTAGTGAATGTTTGATTTTTTCGCAGGAATTTGGTGAAGTTGCAGGCTGTCGGTGTGTTTTCCGGCGAGTGAGGGAGAGTGATATATATTTCCAGCCTCTACGTTTCAATACGAATCCGTTGACACTAATTTTGCCGCTATCCGACACCGTTGGCGTTTTCTGGCAACTCTCCGGTGAGTGCGCCCGGTAGTCCGAAATTGATCCCTGATGGTTAATTTAATATTAGAATTGTTTATTTTGGCATAAGGGAATTATTATGAATTTAGATAATTAATTGTGGATAAATTATTTAAGAATTATTAAGGGAGTAATATATAGATATTATTGGAAGTTAATTGTGAGAATTGATATTGGGAGCCTAGTTGGGATATTCGATATTTTGATGTTGAGTCTGTTGTCTGAGTTTTAGAGGTATTAGGTCTACTCTGGGGGAAACTCTGCCAAGATTATGGTAGATTTCTCAACGGTATTAAGATGTGTCTATATTTGATTCTTATAAATTCTTATTATGATAATCTATTAATATTTTATTTTCTAGATCGTCCAGGACCATCTTCTGCAGCCTCAGGTCCTAGTCACTGATCGAGTTTGATTTCCCACACTTGTGTTGTGAGTGATACTTTCTATTATATTTTCCTGTATTCCATTAATTTGCATTTACTGTATGTATATACATATATAATTATGTATTATGAACATTAATTGAGCATGTTGGCATACGTATATGAATGCTTCATTAATTATGTGAATTGCATATTAATTGTGGATGCTAGATGGGATTGGGATGACACAATGATTTACCTAGGATTGTGATTATGATGTGATGATGATTATGTTTGATGAGCTTGACTGGTGTATGACGGCTTGGAACTTGCTTATCACTCGCTGTTGCCAGTCGGGTCGGCGCTGCGTGGCATATGCCATGGACGGCTGGGACCCTATGTATTGGATTTTGAGATATGGTAATGGAATTCAGAGAGCCAGGATAGGGGGATCGACTCCCCAGATTGAGATTTAGTGTGATTCCTGTGGACCGATTCTCATCCCTGTTTGATTGTATGATTATCTGATTATTTGTATGTATGACACGTTGCATGAGCATTAATATTAGATTGATGTTAGAGTACCAGGTTTGTATATTAGTTGGTATCATTCACTGAGTCGAGACTCTCACCCCTGTCTCACTATTTTTTTCAGGTTGTAGGGTGAGCCTGTTTATTTTACTACTATTGAGTTTTTCTGCCATCTCCTCTGGCAGTGGATTTTATGTTTATATGTTGTTGTGTATAATATTATAATTCTAGAATTTTGCAATTGCAGAGACCGAATTTTATATCTATTTAATTTCTGCTGATTGGTATTTGTTGTCTATAATATGATATGATGGGATATTTTGCTAAACAGGAACCTGATGATATAGTGGGATGTGATTGGATGAATATATTATGATATTGGTACAGGTTCTGTTGGCATGTGGGCCCTTAGCTCTTGATTTATAATTTCCTGGTATATTTTTATGTTGACTTGTATTGTCAGGCTGATGACGAGTTTTGGAAGCATTAAGTTTTCCCTTACCCTAGTGCCGGTCACGTACCCCTAGAGTTGGGTCATGATAAAGTTGGTATCCGAGCTTTTGGTTTATTTTTCTAGGGAACTGTAATTGTGGAGCATAGGATTTCAGCACGTCTTTCTATGTTTCATTATCTTCTAGCTTTTGCAGTACCTTAATGGTTACTTAGTAGTATATGGGTGTGGTTATGTTATGTTATGTGTGGATTATCTTTCTTCATTTGATAAACTATTATGTCCCTTTTCAGTAAAATGAGTACTAGAGCTAGAAGAGTAGCTGCAAGAGCGCAAGCTGCTGCTGCTGAGGAGCATGTTGCTCCAAAGGAGGAGGGCTCCACAGGCCCAGTAGCACCAGGCCCTAGTCGCAGAGGTAGACGTAGGCAGGCTGGTGATGAGGTTCCTACTAGGGTGGATGCCGTATTTGTTGGATTTCAAAGGATTATGGATGGTGTGACTAGAGCCATCCCTCCAGCAGCTCCACCTGTTGCACCTGTAGTACCTGTGGCACTTGCAACCCCTACAGTGTCTTTAGAGAGATTTATCAAGCATAATCCCCCTATTTTCTCTGGTGATAAAGAATAAGCATATGACTTCTTGGATAACATTAGAGAGATTTTTCTGGAGTTAAGTTGTTCAGATATTAGATCTATTTATTTCTCTAGCCGTAGGATAGAGTGACCAACTCAGACATGGTATAAGAATTATATCCGGCGGAGAAATCAGGAGATGACTTGGGATGACTTTAGCAGGGAGTTCTTGGCTTGGTTTGTTCCTCTTAGGTTTGTTTATAGAAAGATGATTGAGCTTGAGAATTTGAAGAAGGATGAGCACACCTCTGTGGCAGAGTTTACCAATAAGTTCTTAGGGTTGTGTAGGTTTGTACCTACAACAGTACCTGATGATGAAGCTAAGAAATTTTGATATGTTAGGGCTTTAGGAGATGACTATCAATCTCTATTTAGTGGACGTCGGGGTCGTCATTTCAGTGAGATAGTTAATGATATCCGGGATATTGAGTTTACGATAGATGAAAAGAAGAAGGCCAGAAGGGTCAATCGAGGCAAGGGTCAGGGCACATCTAACTTTATTGGTACTGCTGGCACTTTAACCATAGGGACTTACTCTATTGATTCTCAGAGTTCCTACAGACGCAGGAACAAAGGCAAGAGTAAAGGTGGATTTAGGCATAACAGAGGCTACAGTGGGAGTAGTGGTAGATCCAATTATAGTGGTTCAGGTTCAGGCACCACAGTATATGCTAGATGTGGTAGAGCCCATCAGGGGCAGTGTTGGTAGGGATTGAGTGTGTGTTATGGATGTGGCCAGCTAGGTCACTTTGCCAGAGATTTCCCTGTAACAGGTGGTCAGAGAGCTTTTTCTCAGGGATCTATGGCTAGTGTAGCTCAGCCTATGCACACCTCCGCTCCATCTCAATCCGGGGGACGATTTAGTGGCCAGCAGGATCGTGGTTTTGGGGGGTAAAAGTAGAGGTCAGAGTTAGGGGCAGAGTTATGGATTTGCTTATAGAGGACAAAATCAGGGCCAGGTTAGGGTTTTCACACTCACCCATCAGGACGCTCAGACTTCGAATGCAGTGGTGGCAGGTATTCTTTTTGTTTGTTCTTTAGAGGCTCGTGTATTATTAAACTCGGGTGCTACGCACTCTTTTATATCCTCCAGTTTTGCCCTAAAAATTGATGTGATACCTGTCAGTCTTGAGTGTCCATTATCAGTTGCCACTCCTATGAGTGATTCCTTGTTAGTGGACACAGCTTTTGCTGCATGTCCAGTTCGAATCGAGGGAAGGATTCTTCCTGCTGATTTAATTATGTTTGATGTGATGGACATTATGAGTTCCTTGTGATGTCTTTTGGACTTACTAATGCACCTGCCGCGTTTATGGATCTGATGAACCGAGTGTTTAAATCATTCCTAGATCGGTTTTTCATTGTGTTTATCTATGAAATTATGGTATACTCGAAAACTCCTGAAGAACATGCTCAACATTTGAGGATGGTTTTGCAAACTTTGAGGAATCATCAGCTATATGCCAAATTTTCCAAGTGTGAATTTTGGTTAGACAATGTAGCTTTTCTAGGGCAAGTTGTTACTAAGGATGGTATTATGGTGGACCCCAAAAAGGTGGAAGCTGTTACAAATTGGTTAAGGCCTACTACAGTCACCGAGGTTCGCAGTTTTCTTGGGTTAGCAGGCTATTATCGCCGCTTTGTCCAAGATTTTTCAAGGATTGCATCCCCTTTGACTCTGTTGACACAGAAGAATGTTAAGTTTCAATGGACTGAGGCGTGTGAAGATAGTTTCCAAAGACTTAAAGATTGCCTTACCTCAGCTCCAGTATTAACTTTACCTTCGGGTATGGGTAGTTACACCGTTTACTGTGATGCTTTGAGAATTGGTATGGGGTGTGTTTGCTTATGCCTCTCGCCAGTTGAAGAAGCATGAGCAGAACTACCCACCCACGATTTGGAAATGGCAGTAATAATTTTTGCGTTGAAGATTTAGAGGCATTACTTGTACGGTGAAACTTGTGAGATTTATACGGATCGCAAGAGCCTGAAATATATTTTTGACCAGAGGGACTTGAATTTGAGGCAGAGAAGATGGATGGAACTTCTTAAAGATTATGATTGCACCATTCTTTACCACTCTGGTAAAGCAAATGTTGTAGTTGATGCATTAAGTAGAAAGTCCTTTGATAGTTTAACTCATATTGTAGTAGATAAAAGACTTATAGTTAAAGAGTTATAGGAATTGTTTGATGAAGGATTACAATTGGAGGTGCACAGTTCTGGAGTACTGTTGGCACATTTCAAGGTCCGTTCAATTCTAGTGGAAAGAATTAAAATGGCTCAGAGACGGGACCCATAATTGTGCAGAATTATGGATGAGGTGTAGGAAGGCAGTACTCGAGACTTTGTGATTGACGATAATGGAGTACTTCAACACGGTTCTTGTCTATACGTTCCTAATGTAGATAATTTGAGAAAAGAGATTTTGGAAGAAGTACACCTCACAGTGTACAACATGCACCCAGGTTCCACCAAGATATACCATGATTTGAAAGGTGTTTATTGGTGGAAAGGCATGAAGAAAGATGTTGCTGAATTTGTTTCTAGATGTCTAACTTGTCAGCAAGTAAAGTTGGAGCATCAGAAGCCTTCTGGATTATTGCAATCACTTCCTATTACTGAGTGGAAATGGAAAAGGATTACCATGGATTTTGTGACTGGATTGCCTAAGACTATTGCAGGGTATGACTCTATATAGGTTATCGTGGACCGATTAACCAAATCGACTCACTTTATTCCTGTTAAGGTCAATTACTCTATGGCTAAGTATGCAAGGTTGTATGTGGAAAATATAATTTGCTTGTATGGAGTTCCAGTCTCCATTGTGTCAAATAGAGGGCCCCAGTTTACTTTCAGATTTTGAAAATCTTTGCAAGATGCCTTAGGTACAAGGTTGGATTTCAGCACAGCTTTTCACCCTCAGACGGATGGTCAGTCTAAGAGAAAAATTTAGACTTTGGAGGATATGCTTTGAATGTGCATACTTGACTTTGGAGGTCATTGGGATTGGCACTTGCCATTGATTGAGTTTGCTTATAATAATAGCTATTATACTAGTATTGAGATGGCACCTTATGAGGCTCTATATGGCAGAAAGTACAGATCTCCTGTTTATTGGGAAAAAGTTGGAGAAAAGCAGTTGGTAGGACCTGATTTGGTTCAGATCACTTCAGAGAAAGTTCCTATAATCCGAGAACGGCTAAAGACTGCC